>JAQIXS010005853.1:0-11768 GCA_034700785.1 Rossiulus vilnensis
TAATATAATCGGTAAATTTGTACTGATTTTACTGATCTTTCCACCAGGGAAATGTGTAATTATTTCGCACGGTGATGGCGGTTGGTCACTTCCTGTTCGACTGGCTTGCATGGCAAGGTAAGGAGTAGAGTTGTAGTACAAATAAGAGTACGGAATTTGAAGTTTCAGGAATTTCAAATTGGGTCCTTGAAACAGGCCGCTTTAATCGTGTTCTAGGTGCTAATTGCAACGGTTTAATTAAGAAAATAAAATCAGGTCAACACCTTTGTCCTAGTCAGATAGGTCGACCTAACGTTAGATCTAGTACATCTAATTAGCGCCAACTGGTCTAGTCCAGTCTTTGCCTGCCTGCTATAGGTGACATACATGTAACACTAACCGTGTTTTTTTTTACACAATGGCGCCCCACAAATGGCGTATGTGGGGAGTTAAGGGGGTCCAGGCACCCCTAAAACGTTGACGAGACTACCCTTCATCCCCCACAAAAAAAATTAGCCCACAGCGTAAGTCTGAGTCATGTTAACCTGGGGGAAAAAAACAACGAATTGTATGGGGAAGGGGGGGGCACTTACCACCTTATGGGTTGGCACCCTTTGAAAAGTGAATAAGAGGACAATGCTCCTTCCCTATCGTCCCTATCATAAGTGGCATAAGTATTTGGCCGATAGTACTATTTAATTCCGTGGCCCAGTGCTGGAAGGATTATCTTCAGAACCGTTCCAATTTACAAAATGGCACTTACGTCATTGAATGGGCGGCGATTTCGTGTCCTCTTCGGTGGAGTTCTTGCACGGCGCTGTAGTTGGTGTACTTGTGCGACACGAAGAAGGTGCCCTTGATGCTGCATCCGTTGGGATTCTTTCTGTCCGGATGAAAGACGTCGTTGTAGAGGTCCATGTTGTCTACGTTGACGGCGTCGTCGAAGGTGATGGTGACCATCTGAGGGGTGTTCACGGGGTCCAAGTTGCCGGGGATGCGGGTGCCATCGGCGCTGCAGAAGCAATCGGGCAAAATGCACACGCTCAGGTCGCAAACTGGAGCTCGGTTGGGATCTTGGTCGACGTCTGCGCGCGAGAAGAAGGACGAAAAGAATTAGTTTTACGCGTGTCCGCAAAGATGCCCAACAAGACATCAGGACGGAATGACAGACAGACAGACAGACAACGTTCAAACTAAGTTAAGTGAAAGGCTGACAAAAAGACATGGAGGCATGTCCTCGTCCATGTCCATGTTGTAAAAAGACATGGAGGCATGTCCTTCTCCTCCATGTTCATGTTGTAGAACGACATGCAGGCATGTCCTCCATGTTCATGTTGTAAAATGACATGGAGGCATGTCCTTCCCCTCCATGTCCTCCATGGCCATGTTGTGAAATGACATGGAGTCATGTCCTCCATGTCTGTTGGAGTAACAACAACAATAACTTACTGCAAGCTCCTTCGTCCGATTCGTCGGAGCAGTCGGGTTTGCCGTCGCAGAACAGTTCCTTATTGACGCAGTCGCCATTGCCGCAAGACAGTTTTCCTTCAGGACACAGAGGCTCTTCGGTGACCAGCAACGGTTGGGCCTTCTTGGGTTCTGCAAAGAGGAGCGAAAGAGTGGTTAACGAGGCTTTTTTTTGGGTGGGGGTGGGGGGTTGGGGGATCGTCGGTTGTTGCAGGGACGGTTTGGGCCAACTTACTGTCCAGCAGGTCGCAGTTGGTCACGTGGTCCTTCCACGTGCACGTCTGCTTGTCGATGTCGAAAGCCAGGCCCGAGGGACATCGAAGTGCCAGAAGTCCTTGGACGGAGCAGCGGACGACGTCCCTGCAGTCGTCGTCTCCGGTCAAGCGGAAGTACTCGCCCGACTGGCGGCCTTCGCACAAATCTTGGTCGTTGATGTTGTTGATGTCTTGGCGCTTCCTCCTGATGGCGACACTCGTCACTGCCGGAAGAAACAAAAAAATCGTCGATTGTAACGGTGTCACAAGTGTGCAGAGTTCGAAGAACACTGTGAATACCTAAAGGCTGATTTCTGGTGATGTTCCTTAATGTTTAATAAGATTGTTCATCGTGTGATCATATCACCTCACGATTCATGAATATCAACAAAGACTCTTGAAGAAAACAAAACGAGACATCGCTAGACCTTCTTTTTTTCCCCAAGAGTCTTTGTTGGAAGACGTTATGTTGAAGACGGTCTCTGTGAGACCGGAAGTTAGACCGGAAGATCCTTTTAAACTCACAAAAGGACCTCGGTGCCTTTTCAAGCATCATGGACACCCCTCCCTGTCCCTCCAAGACTGTCAAAAGCGGTCCATGATTTCATACCAGATAAATGAATTTTTTTTTTTTGCATAAATGGCCTTATTTTAATAATATTTTTAATCAATTTTTTCAAGATTTTCGTTGAAAAAATCGGAAAAATGACCTCGCAATTTCATACAAAAAAACAGAAAGATTCTGTGAAATTTCGTAATTGAAAGGAACGCCGTATAGGCGAAAATTTCGAAAAATTGGGTTACAAATGCGTAATTTTACTTCGCAATTTAACACAAAAAGAAAGATTCTGAGAAATTTTGAAAAACTGGATTAAAAATAATAGTAAAATAAGGCCATTTAAGCAAGAAAATTTCCTCGATCTGGGTATGAAATCATGGGTGCGCCACTGAATACAATGTAGCCAGAAGTTATTAGGGCGTTTCGTCCTTACGGATTCCTCGTAAGTCTTCTGGAGTTGTTAAGGGGGGCGGTGTAATTCCAGAAGTTATTTAGGTTGCTCGAACACGTAAACACCTGTAGCATTTCGGGTGTAAATTTGCATTGACTGCTACACGGGCGACTTTTTGACCTACTTATCCGCAGCGTTGGTAGGCCTAAGCCCAACGTCGACCCTTTTTCGGGTTGAATTTTAAGGGTGTTTACGCATTTCCACCCCGAATTACCCAAATTCGGCTTTTTATACGTGTCTCATTATACGGCGTTTTATTCCATTTCCACGGCCCACGTGGGGAAGTCCCGTGTTCGTTACGCGTCATTGGACAGGGGTGTCGTTCCCGTTCCCATCGAGACGCCCGGTAATAACAATAATAATGCCAAATTTATTCGTAATTTTAAAGCGAGGTGGGGTGAGTGCACCGCCTGACCATCCGAAACGTTGGCTCCGACGATGAGGTGAAATCATCTTTTTTAAAATCATTCTACCGAATTGAGTTGGGTTCGGGTGGGTCTGTTGGAGCGGGGTGAGATTTGGGTAGTTTATCGAGGTGTTTTTGACGAGTTTTGGTGGCCGGGGGGTCTTGTGGCAAGGGGGTTAAAACCGCGGCATCCGGTACACTTGTCGTTTCGGGAACGCCGCCGACGATTGTGGCGAAATGCTTTCTTTCAAAAACGTCCGGTTTGAGTAGGATGAGGTTAGGTTGGGTTTGGTTGGAACACGTAGGGTCAGGTGTGGTTTGGGTGGTTTATGGTGGTGCTTTTATCCCGTTTCGGAAGCGGACAACAACATGGACATGGGAACAAGGACATGCAATGCATCGGTCCATGTTTGTTTTTGTCAGTGGTTAGCACTGCGTTCTGATGGGTCCACCAACCGTCATTGTCGAACCGAATTTCTGTTAGCTTCAATTCAATTCAACTCAGTAGCCTACTAGCAGCGAGTGATATGCCACGTGTGGTTCCTTTGGAGAAGAGAATGGCCAACGTCTGATGGCATGCAAGAAACGAGACCACTAGGATGGATCGGATTTCCACGAGTGGGATTTGAATGTGTGGTTCAACCACCTCGGTGGTTTCGTTTAAAGACGTCCTCCACCACCTAATTAAGTATTCCCATGCAAAGTAATTTTTTTTTTCAAAACGACGTCCCATGCATTTGAGACTCCCTCCAGAGTTGATCGCAGTGTCCCTTCCACTGGAGAGACCCTTGATCATTTCTGGAAACTCTCGTCCGTTCAAAACTAGAATGTACTGGGAATTTAAATCGAGCGATAGAATGCGAGATCCTGTTTTGTTATTAATCTTTCCTGGAAGGCGTGATCTATAAGCTATCCTCGGGTTAACTATAACTGCAAGTTAACCCAAGGGGTTAACGGGAATAGCCCGATGGCAGCTAGGAATTCTGGGAAAATTGCATTTGCATTACAAACCTCAGGTTAACCCTGCCTAGCCGGGATAAGGTTAACCCGTGATTAACTGCTAACCGGCCGCGGTGCAACGCTTTTTTCTTGGTTAACCAGAGGTTTAACCATGGGTTTGGATTAACCTTTGTTGGTGCAACCGGCCCTTGGGAACATCTTCCAGATCGTAATCCGGAAGCGTTCTTGCCCATTCATGAGATGTCCTCATGGACAAAAATTTCTCATGGGTGCCATGTTCTAGAATCGCTTTTTTGGCTGACCGGAAGTGCGATGTTGCAGATGTGTGTTCGGCCTTGGTGTTTCTTTCAACCCCCCCCCCCCCACCCCCTCCTCCACCTTCCTTATCACAGTTTCTCTGGCATCCGGTTGACCGTGATTATTTCGGGTGTCCTTCTGGCGTCGGCTTCAAGAAAAGGTCTTTGAGGACCGAATGCGTGATGAGGGGGGTGGCAGGAGGGGGGGGGGGAGGGAAGGAATGCCGATTTGGGCCAAGGTGATTTCTGGTCGGTATTTCATCAGCAAGATCGGCGCTTGGGACGAATTTAAGGGGTTTGAGGTGAGGGGGACCCTACTCGAAACCTTGGGACGCTTTTGAGTCGAATGCAGAAACAATTAATCGACGCATATTTAACGGTACTGGTTTTTCCACTTATATTTTTTTATATTGTTTTTTTTTTTAAAAAAAGACACAAACTAGTTCTCCAGAATTGACCTACTTACTGCGCTCACGTGGTGCTGGACTAGATTCCTGGTCCACGGGGTGGACGTGGGGAGGGGGTCAAGGGGGGCTAGATTAGGGTCCTCCCCCCCCTTAGTCGGCCCAGCTCACTTTGTCTGTCCATCATCAATTTCTCAACCTCCTTCCCTTCATCCTTTTGATATCGTTTTCTGATTGTCTTTATTTATTGTTTTAAAAAAATAACCTCAAAAATGTGGACGGTACACAGGCTGACCCCCTTTTCCGTTCTGGGACGGAGGTAGGGCACCTCCGACAATTCCGTCTTATTCGGATGGGTTTGTGACCAGGAAGAAGGTGGAACCCTAAGGAATTGCTTAGGGTCGACCAAGGGGAGGACCGGAGGAACCGTTCGCTAACCCCTCGTACCTCAAAGGGCACTTTCAATTTATAATAGCCAAATATTACGAAAATTAAATAGTTATTCGAAATTAAAATTAAGAATGTAAGAAAAACAAAATACGCTAAAATTAATTGTCGAAAGTTGGAATCACCGTCAAAACAAGGGCAGTTTAGACATCCCAAGTTAATGTAAACAAAATCAATTTTTTTAATTTAAAAAAAAAGTTAATTGTTGGCGTTTTTAACTCTGGCCACCCCCTCACCCCAACCCCTTCGATAAAAGCGGTACGGTTTCAACATTTCTCTCGTTTTATTTGTGTTTATTTTATTTTTTTTAAATAGTTCATAAAAATTAATATTTAAAAAATAAATAAACAAAAGTTTTTGATGGGACTCACCAGAGTGCGCCATGGCCATCGCCACGATGAGCAGACGTAAGAGGTTGGTGTTTTTCATGATGGACACGCAACTGGACAATGGACGTTCTTGGTGATGCTTCCTTCCTTCCTTCTTCGTGGTCCACCTTCGACTGGCCTGCGCGCCTCCATTTTAGCCCAATTTATTACCTCTCTTTCGACAACCTTTTTCTCGCTACTCGTCGGACAGTCTCCGCCCCCCTCCCTCTTTTACCCCTCCCCTCTTACCCTCCTTCCTCCTCACACACCTCAATTGTTTTGTTTTTTTAATATTATTTTTATTTTATTTTTATAATATATATATATGTGTATATATAGTGATAGCAGTATAGAATCATACTAATGTCACTAAGGTTATACTGATATTAGCAGTCTCAAAAACCGATATATTTAAATATAGCGATATCAGTATAGAATCGTACTAATATCAGTAGTCCCAAAAAACCACTTTAATACTGGTATCACTAAGCGTACTGATATCAGTACATTCACGTACTGATCTTTTCAACAGCCAGACAGTCGGCAGTAATACGAAATTACTGCTGTGGTTTTTGAGACTGCCGATGTCAGTATGGTTAGTGATATCACTACATTTTTTAGTACCATCAGTATACGATCGGTGTATCCGTACTGAAATCTACTGTACTGATTGTACTGATCTTTCCACCGAGGGTAAAAATCCTGAAAATTAGCTTACGGGACGTGCTTTATGGATGACCCCTAACCACCTTAAACCATATCAACCGAGTGATAAGTCACTCGACTCGGATCTCAAAAGATGGAATTGGGAACGATAAAAAGAACCAGTTTTTGATGTTTTGGTTATAAAAATGTTTCATTCCCTCCCCTTACCTTACCTTCCCCTCATAAAAAGCTAAATTTAAAAAGAAAAAGGATTAAAAGACTTGTTTTGACGTCGTTCTCAACTTTCTCGATACGTTTTTTTCAAAACGTGTTCAAAATTCTTAATTTTTTTTTTCGATTTTGCTTTTCACCGTATTTTTTCACATAATTTTTAATGCGTTTGTACTTAATTTGATAATTTTCTAAACTGGATAATTAAAGGGGTGTAAGTGCCATTCTCAAAAGCAACCGATCCGACGCGAAATTCTTACGAAATTTCTGTTTTTTATTTATTTTTTATTATTCATTTATTCATATTTTTATCAGACCAAAATAGATCAATCAGCTAGGTCACACAAAAATTAAGTCATGGTGAGACGAAATGTCGACATTGAATTGCACGTGCGGCGTTTTTAAAGGGCGTTTCTCTTGATTTATATTAAATTAATGACGTCTTAAGTATTTCGTCCTTTGTACCTATATTTGACCTATATTTTTTAATCTTAATTGTGTTATAATTAATTGCACGCGCCTATGCTGTCGTCATCTGTATCTACAGGTACGTGCTTTCGGAGCCTAGAAGTATAAAAGATATAGATACTGATGAGGTATTGAAGTATTGAAGTAATGGCAATCGATAATGAATTTTCTGCGTTCTTAATTAATTAGGGTTAAGAATTTATCATTCAAGGATTTCTCTATAAAGTTTTATCTCCGACACTCCACCCTGGTGGAAAGATCAGTACAAATGTAGTGATATCACTACCCATACTGATGTTAGTAGTCCCAAAAACCACTGTAATACTGATATCAACAGTCCCAAAAATCAGTATGCATAGTGATATAATTATAAAATCATTCTGATATTATGCAGGGCACCATGCATAAAATACTCATTGCAATTGCTAAATTCATTTTACCTGATTTTTTTATTTATATTACGAAAATGCCCGTTTATTTATAAAAAAAATTTAAGAAATTTGAAAAACAAGGGCTATACGCAGCCCGCAATGCATCGCTGCCATGCAGGGAAGCCCGCTTTCAGGTAGCCGAGGAATGTTTTTTCGTTATGTTTTAAAATTTCTTAATTTTTTTTAATGAAAAAACGGTGTTTTTGAAATAATAAAAAGCCGAAATTCTAGCGGGCGACCAATCATACGATAGGTGAAATAAATTCATGGATTATAGTGGGTATTTGAAGCAATAATGTACGATCAAGTGTCACGCTCCGTTATGCCATCCGACAGAAAGTCAAGCTGATCAGGTTCCGGTCAGGCTTGATCAAAAGTGGGGCCGATGGGACGCTGACCTAACCTACGCAATCGCAAATGCGGTATAGTCCATTGCCCTACATGAGACACACTTAAATTTTATTCACTCCGCTCGACCTGGAGGAATTTCCTCAGCACCGGAACTTCCAGCATCGCTTCCGGAAGTTGCTAAATTGCGTTGGGTTGAGGAGGAGGGGAAGGGGGTAAAGAAGAAATATCGTAATAACCTAACGGCTGATTTATACTAATGCTCCTCGGTGTGTCCGATTCAGGCCAATGGTCAGTTGGAGTGCTTTTAAAGGGCAGTGACGTCCGAATTGGCGGTGTCAACGAGCCCCCTCTACAGGTCGTTACTCGACCTTTCACCTTTAAACGACCTCTAAGACGAGTTCCAATCCCACGCGTTGTGTTTTTTCACCCCTTTTTTTATTCTCGTACGAAGATGAAAGCATTTAGCCATTAAACATGGCGATGTCAACGAAACTGGAGCCATGGAATTTCACCTGGACCTCATTTCGAAAAAACACGTTTCTTAAAAGTTGTTTTTATTCACTTTAATCACCCACGTTTAAAAAACAACAACAACAACGAGTTCGTGATGCATGCCGTGATCCGCTGTATGACCCAGTGTCCTCACACGATCGATTGCTCTCTCCACTCGCCAGGAGCCTGCGAGAGCTATCGAGAGTGATCTCGGATGGTCCTGGAAAGTGGGGATGGTACATGAGGAAGTGCTGTATGTAGTCTGCTCAGAATTAGAGATACTGGGGCGATTGAAACGGACCAATAGAATGCACGGAACAGTGCGATTAATCGTGCCACCTGTTGTGCCCTTTACTGTTGCTGGAAGACGTAATCCATAAGTTGAGTAGCTCTCATTGGTCATCCTGGAGAAAAATATCAGCATGCGATACGGATATCACAATAACATAATTGCTATCACTGTTTATATACTGTTTCTATTCTTCTTCTACTGTTTTTTTTTTGGGATTTCTGATATCAGTATTATACTGGTTTTTGGGACTACTAATATTAGTGTGGCTGGAGAGATCGGTAATTTTTCTTTACTAATATCAGTCTATTTGTACTGACAGTCTGTACTGATTGCAGTGATCTTTCCACCAGGGCAAGACACAGTTCTATTCTAGCGTGATTAGTAATGCCAGTCCTATCTGTTTCGGTATCTGTTGTGGCTTTCTTCAGTACTGGAAGATGTAATCTATAAGTCGAATAGCTATCATTGGTTCAATTTTTCTTCAACGTACGTAAGGCTCAGTTCCATCCTAATTTAGACAGACTATAGGAATGTAAATTGCTTTTGGAAAACTTACACCGGTCCATCCACTCGATGGCGGCGACTCTCGAGAGCTACTCTCCGACAGCGCTCTCAGAATCGCTTCCACTCTCGGAGTAGCTCTCGAGAGGATAAACCCTCGATATCCCTCCTCCTCCTTCTCCTAGTTTATCGCCATGATTAACATATTTTTTGAATAAAACTTCCGATTCGCTGGTTTTGTGTCCACCTCAATGGCGCTAGCTCTCGTTCCAATTCGTCTGAGATTTGACCCCAATTGCGATGCGAAAGAAGTTTTAATAAAAGGAGGTGAAAAAAAAAGGAAATTGAACGCGTTTTTCCACGGGCCGGACAACGAACCCGCTGAGAGTTTGCGAGACGAGTTGTTTAGGGGGGGCTGAAGAAGGACCTCCTGAACTGTTCAGGTGAAGAATTTAGCGAAGATTTCGTCGATGGACGAATAGTGATTTATAGGTTAAAAAGTGGTTTCGATTTCACCCCTAACCACCTGCGATAGTCCTTAGGGGATGCAACCCGTTTTATATATATATATATATTCGTCTGTCGAATAAACGCTAGACGTACGTGAAAGTGGGCTAAAAGTTTGAGCAGAGGTGTAAAGGGGTAAACAATTGACTCCGAGGGTCAATTTCCTCTTCCTTTTCACCTGTTTTTTAGTGGCGACCCAAATTCTGGTTGTCTCTTCCTTTTTGTGTTTGTTTGTTTGTTTGTTCGTTGCATTGTTTTAACTCACCTTTTGTTCGAAGCCGACAGACGATCGGTCGCTCCACTTTTCAACCCGGTTTTTTTATATTTATTTTTATATGGGGGTGAGATTTTCGGCACCTCATTTTCACCGAAATTAATATTCGGTATATAAAATAATATGTGCTTAAAAATGTCTTTTAATTACCACGCTTTCTATTAAAACGCACTGGAAATCCTAACCGCGAAATACGCCCACACTCGTATTAACCAAAGAACGAACCAATCGGAGACGCCGCTTATCGATTATGCATTCCAGTAACGTTAGAAAGCCAGGCGAAGCCCAGCGCGTGGCAAGGGAGTCCCTGGGCCAGGAAAGACCAATCGCACGAATTTCGTTTCTGGTCTCTGGGTAATCCGACTATGATAAAGCGCCCAGATTTGTGGAAAAAAACTACAATTTTCATTTTATGAACGAGATCCTGACATATAAAAAAAAGCACTTTAATTCGTGATTTCATTTTTTTTTCATATCGTCGTGTTTTATTTGTTTCGTACGAAATACACATTTTTCGCCACGGATCGAATCGCGCACGCGCACAA
This sequence comes from Rossiulus vilnensis, assembly GCA_034700785.1. NCBI lineage: Eukaryota > Metazoa > Arthropoda > Diplopoda > Julida > Julidae > Rossiulus > Rossiulus vilnensis. The sequence goes on from JAQIXS010005853.1 coordinate 10,329, forward strand.
ACAGGAAATTAAAAATCGTTTACACGTAAGGTACGAGGGAAGAAAAAAAAAATTAAAATTAAAACAAAAATAATGCACGCAAAACAAAACAAAAAATTAATAATGAAACAAAAAACACAAAACCAGAAAACAAAAAACTAAAAATCAAGAGGGGTGATGGGGGGGAATCCCAGCGCCAAACATTGGGAATAATTTAATTTTTTATTGTTTTTAAAAAAAATTGAGGGTGTGGGCGCCGTATATAAGAAAGGTGTTAGATGGTTGAAAGACGCCATGGGAGGAACACCCTATCGACGTCGTCCATCTTGGATCTTCGCATCTGGAAAGCGCACTGCATTGAAATTTTGGAGGTGTTGAATGGGATGGTTGGTTGGTGTGTGGACCGTCGTCCTACTTGAAGAATCCCTCTCCGGTGGGGTCGTCCAGCCAGGGGTAGTTGTTGGGGCACTGCATGCACGTGTGCAGACGCAGGGTCTCTCCCGGAAGTTCTTTCGTGCTGAGCGGACACGCGTTCTGCAGGCTGCAAGATGGCTGCCCATCCGGAATGCACACGGACTTCCAGTCCTGAAACTCCTTGACGGTGGCGAGGTCGGCGGGCGACTGCATCCACTGGATGACCTGCGTCATGGTCACCAGGTAGACGTCCTTGTGGTTGGCCATCAGTTCGTCCAGCCACTCCAGGAAGGCGTTCTTCAGTTCCGGATTGTTGTTCAGCCAGACGGCGTGGAAGTAGAGGCCGAAGGGGGCGCGGTTGGACTCGTAGTGTCGCTTGAAGTTGTGGGTGAGGAAGTTGTAGAACTGCTCTCCGCTCAGCAGGTTGCTGCAGGAGTCCACCATGGCGCATCCGGGGAGGTCCTCGTCGAAGGAAGGATCGTCCCTGCGGTCCAATTCGTTCATGACGATCTCCCAGACGGCGTGCGAGCGGGACGGACACTTCTGGCCGTTGCCGTGACACTTGTGGGGCATGCGGAAGTAGAGGGTGTAGGGCCAGAGAGGGGGGGCGCCCAGGGGGGCCGTCATGGTGGAGTCCCACAGGAAGCCCTGCTCCTCCATCATGGCGAACTGGTTGTTGCCGCCCACGCGGAGGTAGGGGGCGCGGGTGCCGATCACGGAGTTGTCGGTGATGTTGGCGAACTTCTCGATGATCAATCGACTTCCGGCCATCTCTTGAGCCCACTCGTCCAAGTTGGCCTCCGTCCAATAAGACTCGTCGTTCTTGTGCCTAAAGAGTTGCCATCGAATAAATTTAAACAACGATCAGGTTTACGTTTAATTAGCACGATCAGGTTTAATAATAGGTAGCATGAAATGAAATCTGGGTTTTCATCAGCGGCGCACCCAGGACCTACTACTTTTTTTTTATTTTTTCTTTTTTTTTGGAGGAGATGGACCCGCTATTTATTTAATACGAAGAATTTCCCCAATTTGAAAGGATCGTCG
>JAQIXS010005854.1:0-11766 GCA_034700785.1 Rossiulus vilnensis
CCAAAAGTATGACTACCTCTTCCCCCCCCCCTTCCCCCGCCCCACAAAAATATATTACTCATTTTTACTTCAAATACATGTAATTGCTAAATTTATTTTTCCCCGTGTAGAATTGGTTTTTCATTAGGGTCGGAGTTGTTGTTTCATAATGTTGAGATGTTTCGTTAATTTATATATAAAAATTAAACTTGAATGAAAAAGGTCGCATTTTTTACTGTTTCAATCACGATACGCAATAGCTTAAAATGGTCATTTTTAAGTTATTAAAATATTACTCAGACCCTAATGGAGCAATAAGTATCTGAGGAATAAATGTTAAATGTTTCTACATGATGAACATATTTTTGGCCCAGCCTTAAATAATGGCATATCTTATCATATTCTGAATTCCACATTGATTACAATATTAATTCATTCACTCAACATCCCTCAACATTTAAAATCACTGTTAAACTACGTACACGGGGGGAAATGAATTTAGCAATTATAATAATACGTATTTCAAGTGAAATTTTTTGCATGATGAGCATCATTTCGACCAAGTCTTAAATAACGAAATATCTTAACGTTTTCTGGATTCCAAATAAAATACGCTATCGATTAACGTTACTAAACATTTAAGATTTTTTTTTGAAATGGTTTACCGTCGCCAGTGTAGCACCTGGTTATAGGCTGTGAACCACCTGCTTTTCTTCGTCTGTACCTGAGAAGGCAGAGTGCCCAACAGGAAGAGGTTTTCCCATAAAGCCTAGAAGTAATACGGAAATGAAATCACTCTCTACCTGCCAGGAAGCCATCTTGTGCGCTTATAGACACCCTCGTAATCCTCCTTACTGACCATTATTCAAAGCCGAGAGAAAGCAACTACTGAACCGTCTAATGAAAAACAAACTATGGGTGAAGATTTCTTCCCTCCTTCTCCTCTAGGCCTCCTCCTCCTCATCCTCATCCTTTTCCTTTTCCTCCTCCTTTTTCTTATAGCCTTTCTGATATCCTCGCAGAATCCACGCCGGCAAAGTCTGTATTCATGCACACGAAACGAAGACAACTAAAATGGCAAAAAAAAAAGCCGAAGAAACTGTTTTTGAGATAACCAGTTAGCATGTTTTACATTTCCCAAGTGAGCACTAGGGATTAACATGATAATGCCTTAAATTCTTCCATCTTCCGTCCCCTTTTTTTTTATGCGTTCGCAATCCTGCTATCTGGACGGGAAAATTGCGCTGATGTGTACAAGTACGTGGGCATCAAAAACGGATTTTTCAAACCTATTATTTGATGACGGCGTTGAGGAATTTTGCCAACGGTGACGTCTTCGAAGTCGAAGACCTATATCCGGAATAAATGTCGTTTTGTGGTTCATCCCAGCTAATTCACTGTTGGGCTGCTTGGGGAATCGAAATCTTCGACGATGTCGTGCTTTTGACCGTGGGTATCGCTGAAAATGTCTGAAAATTGGAATTATCATCCAATTTATCAAGCTGAAAGATTAAATTTTGCGGTATCTGGTCATCACGGTGATATGGCGGAAATGTCTCTTCGTTTGGAATGGGCAGGGCATTTATTATATTCTGATTAGTTTAAGGTTGAAAACGATCCGTGGATTTTGTCTAGAAATGTTGCCATTCTGGTAGATGGTAGATGTTTGTAGCTAAAACATTACTAAACGCATTAGAGTCGATATACTTCGAACTTAAAATTATCTCGAAATGAAGTTTGAAATGCACTAGTCGAAATACAGTAACTTAAAATGTTGTTAAAATATACGTACAATATTATTTTAACAATATATTTTTAGACGAGTTATTGGATGGAACATCCTAATTACAGTTTAATCTTTTAAATTCGTTTTTAAACGCATCAATTGTTAATCAATCGGGTAAATGTTTATGCCCATAAAATTGATATTTCAAAATATATTTTAATGGTACTAAGCAGGTTTTGCAATGTTTAAACTTTTAGAAAAACATTCTAACGCATGGTTCATTGTTTTTTTAAAAAAAAATACGTTTATTTTTAAATATGTTTGAATGACGATATTTTGAGCAATTGTTCTGCTAAAATGGAGCGTTAAAATAATTCTTTGACCATAAACGTTATGGAATGTATTATTGCCAATATATTTGGAACTCAAATGATCTATAATTAAAGTTTGAAATGCACATATCTAAATACAGTCACTTAATTTGTTCATGAAACACGCTTGCAAAATCATTTTCACAGTATTTTATGGTGAATTTTAAAAACCTTATGCCTGATGAGTAATTGATGGAGCACCCTAATTATACATTAAAATCTTTTTAATTCATTTTTGTACACATTCAGAATTTGTAAATATACAAAACAGGTTTTTTAAAAATTAAAAAAGACCATTCAAATGCATCGATATTTCGTTTTGAAAAACACAATGATCTTCGACTATTTCACACGATATTTTGGGCAATTGCTTTCCGTGAACTTGCTTATGTAATATAAGTTATTATTTAAGATTAGACAACATATTTCCACATGTGTTTTGTCTGCTGTCTGCTGTAACGAATTTTTCTGCGAGGCCTGGAGGATTTTAGTAGAGCTTAATTGCACCAGGAACGTGGCTAAAAGAATTCATTAATACCTAAAGTGAGCTTATCCAGCGAGTGCATTCATAAATAATGCCTCCTAATTGTTATAAATGGAGTTATTTTCGCACGGCGTATTTCATGTCTTTGCTCGCCAAATTTTCAATAATTTACACCTGCTCTTCGAGTGTAACTCCTCTCATAAACACGCAATCTGTGTTTTTTACTTTTAATTTATTGCATCATTAATAGTTCGTAATGAATTTTACCCCCAGACTGACTTACGGCTGTTGCGACGAACCCAGTAATTTGATTTAATGAAGCATTCCCGACAGCAACCCAAAACGTTTTTATAAATATTGAATGAAAGTGGTACAATGCGAGACTTGTCTTATTGCGAGACTTGTCTTATGTCTTTTCTAATCGGTGGAAGTCAAGTCGTGCAATTTTACGAATTTATTATACAAATTATACAAATTATCTACATTTATTTTTGCAATGAGGCCATTATGTAGTATTTGTAATTGTGGGTCACAATAATGATGCCATTTATTAAATTGTTGATAACTAAACTAAAAATTAAGATTTAAAAATTAATTTTTAAGACAGATTATTTTAATTTATATTATGCAGTATAAATAGTACTACCCGAAAAGATATTAAACAAATGGTTCTATTTAACGAAAAGAATTTGTAGAACTAGTTGTGTACATTTAAATATTTTTAAAAAAAACATAGTAATATTAAGCTTAACTCAATGCAGTAACTTATCATTATTGTTTTATGGCAGCATATATTCTATATTCAATAACACTTTTGCATTTGTTTTTAAATTTTAATAATGATAGGAAAACCGTAGGGTACAATTTTTTTTCTAAATTGTTTCATGCATGATGAGGCAATTGAGGCAATAATTATGCTCCAAAACTGTCTAAAATTATTGTGTCCTAAAATTGCTTGTTTATAAATTGTATTAATTGTATTAAGAATTCTTTCTTTTTAGATTATTCTTTTTTAGCAAAAACATATTTTTTGGCAAAAACGTCAGAAACCTATATCACTTTTTATTGATTTATTTCTAAAAATTCTTGACAATTTCTGTGCAAAGCATTGCTCGAAAACGTTCAGGTAACTTAATACGTACCGGAAGTATAAGTATTAATTTTTAATTAAGTAGAAGGTGTGTGGGTCGAAGTGCACTTAATTCACCTATACTGTACTTCTTTACGAAATTATACATCTGTATCCGACCATGGAAACAGCCTCTTTAAGATATGAAAATAATTGATCTATGTAATTATCTCGTTTTAAACGCTCTTTTCATTTCGTCCTTATTTTCAGAGAAATGCATTAAAGCAACACCCGAAAACCTGCATAAATCCAACGACATTTCTGGTTTCGATTCCATGTATGGATAAATGAAGGCGATGATTTTTATCTCTACAACGGTTGTTTACATCTAACTGAACATCATCATCATTATTATTATTATCTGGGGTAAGTTCATTTAATACAAATTTTCTTCCATTTCCATTACCATAATTATATTTGGCCTCGTGGGCAATAATATCTGTAATCCATTTGCGATCAATATTTAAATTACAACCTTGCCTCATTATATTCGTTTGAAACGACAAGTAAGTTAGTTTTACTGTGATTGAAGAAAAACTGTTCTAAATATAAAACTGGCAAGATAATTGAGACACAGAATTAATGCAAGCACACAAAACTTCAGGTACTCCTAAGGGGAATAAATTATTTACTAACCGAGACGTTGTTTAGCGAAATTGTAGGCGCAGTTTGCATTTGCTGAGTGAATATTTACTGACACACTATTTACTCTTAAACTTTTTTTTAGATGTTTATGAGTTTCTGATAGCATCTGATTGACTGTGTACGAGATAAAATAGTGGCTTATGTGATTATGTGAATGTTGTTATGTCTCGACTTTAGCCAGTCCTTTGATTGAAAATTTGTGGCAGTGGAAGACTATGTAGTGAATATGATAATTGCATCCGAGAAAGTTGCAGTTATGATTTGTGTTAGTGGATGGCAGTTGCTAATGAAATGCTGATAATCTTACATGCAGTTTCTTCGAGGATATTGATAGTTGCTGGGAATATGATGATAACTGATAAAGATTGCATATGAGGTGCAGACAGCTTAGTCTTTGTTAATGAAAATGATAGTTGCTGACAGGAGATTTAGATTTGTTATTGTTGTTAATAACTTTGTGGTTTTAAGTGATGATAGCTAGTATTTACAAAAGCTGTTTTGGGCTGATTTATCTATTCTCGATGTTACAACAAATCTCTGCGTCTAATTTAGGGAAATGTTTTTCAGATGCCACCTGTTGCAAACAGTTATTTCTTGTGGCCAATTTCAAGCTCTTCCTAAACACCGTAAGAATTTCTTTCAAGCTGAAGTGAAAAAATCATGAGATTGATAGGTCACGAGATAAGTTAATAACGGCTGGACGTAGCCTGGAATAGACATTTCCTTCTTAAATTTGATAAAGACATTATTTATTGCAATATGGATTTGAGATATGGGCTTTCTCTAATATGTTCCTGACCCGTAGAGTAACAGTTCTCATTTTTTAAGATAAGTTTTCAATTTACCCTAAAAAAATATTTGTGGTAGAGTCCCGTTGTTTGTATTCACGATCCATTGTTATTTGAAATGTTAACATTACATTTAATATTCCCAATATTGCCCTTTGATTTCTATAACAAAAATATTTGCTCTGAATCTCTTTTGATTGCTTGGCTTGAAATAACAAATATGAACGTGAACTTCCGATGGTAAACAGTCTTCTTTGCATGAAAGCTCTTTCAATATTCAAGTAATAATAATAATAATATCTTTATTCACAAATAATATTATCTGTTGTTATTGATACATCGACAATTTCTCATGGAACTGTAGTTTCCTTGAAATGAAACACTTTAACAGCTCTGAAATTATTAAAACATAAGGTGTTTTCTTTATCGTGTAGCCGTAATTAGTGCTTTTCCCTAAATGAACCAGTTAAGCTTCATTAAAAAAAATTGATAATCCTGGAAATTAATGCAAGCACGTCTTCATTATTAAAATTTAAATGCTCAATCTTACATGGCACACCTATTTAAGTAATATAGAGATTCAACTCGGCAAAGCTCAATTGAAATTTACTTAAAATGTGACCTAATTTCAAATCTTATTTGAAAGTTAATTATGTCACGTTTATGATTGTTATTTGTAAATAATCTTGCCCATTAAAACATTTTAAATAATTTGCATGCTTGTTTAAAATATTATATACTTACATGTTGGTACTATTGCACTATATACTTTAAGTACAAAACAGATAAATATCTATATATATTTAAATAGATAATAGTTAAATGATGATTCAACTCGGCCAAGTTAATTTGAAATTAACTTTAATTCGAACTAATGTTCTAGTAAATGAGCTCAAAGCAAGAATTATGGATTGTGAATGGCATGTCAAGCAAACCATTTAAATTGGCATATTTTCTTGACTTTTTAAAGCTTCTCTTCAATGAATGGATTACTTATAATTCCACTCAAATACAATTTAGAAGATATGTTTTTAAAAATACATTACTCTTTAACGAAATTGTTTCAGATATTTACATTTACATTGAATTTAGTAGGTTACATATGATATTGCTAACAGAATTTTTTGAAACTCTGGAAAAAGTATTCGTGTGTTTTCAACCGCTAGTAATACAAAGGGCCACGGATGTCTGTAGAGGCAATTTAAAATGCCCTTTCCTTACAAGGCATGCAAGACGTTTGATGAATCCACAATTTGGTAATTTTCCGCCCTTCAGCTGCCCTTTATAATGCGAGCAATCATGAGCGATTTGATTGACGATGAAAACGTGAGGAAAAATTCAAAATTGTTGGTTATCACTGGAAATCTTGCTTTCAGCGAAATAATTCTCCCAACAGAAATGCGACGTTTTTGAATCCATTGACGTATAAGCTTTAGGAAATGAATGAATTAAGGATGAAATATTTTCTAACCGTATAAAACCGACGTTTCCAACCGAATTCACCAGACATTTTGATATTGTCATCGGGCGATCATTACAATAGTCCTCAAAATAGATGTCTTGGAGGACATTTCTGCATTGTTACCATTATTTCCCATAAACGTTTTCAAACGTTTGTGAATAATCGATGCACTTTTGTTTTATTGAAATTTTCAAATTTTTTTAAAGGCGTTATTTATGAGATGCAAATAAACTGACTTATATTTGGTTAAAAATAATATCAAAAATATTCGCAAAGCAAGTATCGCTCGAAAAAAAAATACTTGCATACAAGTCGTGGTTATAAAATGTTTCTCTTAAATATGATATAGTTAAATTAAACACCCGTTTGGTAGAATTGCGTAAGAATAGCCTTGTAAAATATACGTTGAATTTAAAATACAAAAATGTTTTATCTTTAAGCATGAAATATTTTTGAATTAACATAAAATAATGTTTAGAATTAAAAATATATAATTGAGGGAACAGTTTTGCATATCTTGCAAGACAATTTATTTAAAATGTTTACAGCGCTACTAAATAAAATGCACGCAATGAATTTAAAATACATATAAACACATTGACTGCATTTTATAAATACCGTCATTACTTAAATCAAAATATGCATGTTATATGCACGCACTTTATTCATTTAAAAATACATTAAACATTTAAACAGATTTATTAAAAAATACCAAAATATAACACTTTTTTGCACGCATATATGTTTTGCAATAACTGTGTCAAAAATATCTAAAAGGCTATCTAAAACTAAAGAAAGTTAGTATTATAATATTTTAAATTATTTTTTAACAATTCAAATCAAATTTGTTTTCACATGTATCTATGTTTAATGTGTTATATTTTTCTCGTTATAGACAATGAATGTGAATAGTTTTAAAAGAAAGTGTTTAAATGTTTTTATGTATTTTAAAATGAAGATATTGCTATCGAAGCAATTCATTTCTTCTTTTTAAATGATATTATTCGTCGTATACATTTTAAAAACTACGATTAATACAAAGGAGTTTGTATTGTTTATTTATTGCAAATATTAGATCCACTGTTGTAATACCAACTACCCCTGGTTCATCAATTCTCAAATGACACGAATCGAAGCAATTTAAAATCCGCCAGTTTTGAATTATCTGAAATGCATTCGTCTTTCGTGTGTTTTAATGTGCTCAAAAAATTGGATTGGGGGCAAATTTTCGCCTCCGAAAACCCAAAAAACCTTGTTCCCACACTGGCAGTTTCTTCCATTTCTACCATTGTAAGCCAGAATTAAATCAGGTTTTCAGATGTCATTTTATTGAATTTTTTTTTTCTCTTCTCCTCTCTATTTTTTCGTTGAAAACTTGGAAACCAATACGTGTTAGGCCGTCGAGACATCGGATGCAAATCTCTTTTCGCCCATAAGAGATATCCTTTAAATTCGTTATAAAACCGCGATGTCATTTCGCAGTAGTTAAAATTTCGCTGATGTTGCTGATCTCTCGAAATCCAGTTGAAAACGAAAAGAGAAGTAGGATAAGATGATGAAAAGAAGACTAAGCCTCTTTTATTTGGAAATGATGGTAAAGTTTCAAACGTTTTGGGGTTTTCACTTAAAGGGTACCCTGGGTGCGAGACACACACACACACTTTCTTAAATAATGACGCCATCGGGCCTCTCGCTTTTCCGTCACCTGCATATATTTTCTACTCCTAAAATGTAGATGTAAATTCGGCGTGTGCCGATGATATAATTGTGTCATCGGTTTCGTTTGCATATTTTATTCTCGCTCCACGGATTTTTCGCGGTTTTCCCCCCATGGATTTTTCATCGCGACTCTCCTTTTCGTGTTTTCGCGATGCCGGAGCGAACAAAGATGAAATTTCGCTTTCCCATATCATTTACTAATTTCTATCTGATCACTGAAACGTGACCGAGTATCGTAAAAGTAGTTTTCTTCATCTATCTTCTCCTTGCTTGGATTCATCTTCTTCCTATTACACGGGCGCGTTATTATTATACAGGACGGCTGCCAAGTTTTGATTACACATTACATTAAGCCAGTGTGCGTGGGTCTAGGGGGAAAATGGCGATTGCGAGGGGGGCCCCGGGAAGATAGCGGGGGGGTCAACTGGTTACTGTCGTGGACAGCGCACTCTTCCAGAATTATGAACCACATGTGTAAAAATTTGTAATTTTTAAAATGTGCACTCACTAAATGTAATTTAAAAATATTCGAAGAAAATTGTGAGCAAGAAATTGGCCAACTTACACATATTAAAAAATGCATTCTGTTCAACAAACAGATATCGGAACAGCTCGTTTCGTCAACTATTTCTTACTTCTTTTAAAATGCTCCTAATCAGATTAAAATAAATACATGATTTTTTTCGGCTGAAAAGCATTGAACCAAAAGTAAACCATTTGCACTCTTTGGGTAGAAAAAGTATTTATGGGCATATTTGATTTTTCCATGCGTGGGGTAGTCCAAAATTGCCCACCTGTGGATTGATATCCATAAATGATCGCACGTAGCCATATATGGCCATATATATCCACATCCATATACATATATACATGTATGTCCATAGATACTTAAACGTGTTGTTACATTTTTACGCAGCATGTAGCGTATAGCCATTCAAAATGTCTTTTTTTTATTAAAAAGTCATATACATGTACCACGTTTTCTAAATGCGGTCATTTATACAGCCATATATGGCTTTACCTAGTTGCCATGTCAATTTATGGCCATGTATTGGTCATACATGGATTGGTATGACATACATCATCAGTTTTATTACCATTTAAGCATAGCTTCTACTAATAATACTGTGCTCTTGAATTAAACAATCTGCAATGATAATGTTTTGCATGATTTTCTTGAAGCAAGATACATTTTTCATAATTGGTTAGAATTTTATGGTGCTACATTTTGCAGGCATTTTGTCATTTTAGGCTCATTTTCATGTAAAAGTGCTTTTAACTGTTCACAAAACGAGTTATTTTGATTATAAACTATCTGCTTGCTGAATAAGATGTATTGTATTATATGATACTTTAAAGTTGGCCTGTTGTTTGTCCGTGAATGTGATAAAATGCACATTATGTCTCTGAACGTTATTTAAAATATTACACATCTAAAAAACATCGCTATTGTTCAATGCGTTTTAAATATATTCTACAAAATTATTAGATAGTTTATACCAGGTGATGCTATTTTAAGCCGAATTCCTTAACCGCATTAATGAAGATTCGGAAATAAATTTTGACAAAAATATCTGTGTAGGAAATTTTATTATATTTCATCGCCATCTTAAAAAATTCAGAGGACAACATTTTTGCATTGTTTCTTCCGTTACAGCTACACTTTACAAAACATCATCATTCATTATTAGATGTTTATGGGCTTCTAAAATAATTTTCAGAAAAATCGAAATTCCAAATAGAAATGACTATTGATAAATGCACATTATTAAGTAGTTAAGGTTTAAATATTATTGTTTAAAAATTAGCTAAATTTATCTAAATTCTAACTGTGCATTATTACTGTAAATACTGTTAATATGTAATGTTGTGAATCGATAACTTGTTCTAAGCAGTTATTCCCCAATTTCCATTAATTTAATATCAGGTTTTTTTTTTGGTTCCGGTTGCTGTGATAATCTGTACGTGTTGATAATTTAAGTATACGTAATTTTTAAAATTTGTTCCGCTGTGATTTATGCATCCCCAGTTAGTAAACATTTTGTATTTCTTCTTTTAGTACTCTTAGCACAATGTATTTCCTCGTCTTTCTTTTATTTTTCGCATGTTTTCTTGTCATCATTCACGCATGTTATGCGTGTCAAAATCAGATGTTAACTGATCGTAATTGAACAACCTTTTATGAATAGTCGTATCCTGTTTATGATGAAGCTGTAAATGCCCTGAATAGGCAGTTCGCTTTAAAAAAAATGAAATCCTGTGAAAAGCATCAAGCATTATCTTAGCATTGCCGCACTTGGTATTGAAATTACGTTGCTTATAATAAAAACTCAATTCAACACAGTGCATGGCTGTCTGCAAAGATATGCCGTGTGTTGAAGGAGTGTAATCCATCAAACCATACTCGCATGTACGAAATTAATATAATAGTTGATTATTAAATACTATCACTGTGCAAATGGTCTAAATGTTAACATATAAACTTTAATTTGTTGAGTATGTAAAACAATAGCCTTAAAATATTAAGCATTTTTGTACCGCTGACCATATTTAGAGTATTTCCAGTAATATCATGGGTGATTTAACAACAATATGCATCAAAACCCTCAACTCATTTTTTTTTCTTTATTCACTTCATTAATCAATATAATTGGCAACATCTCAAGAACTAGCTTCGAAGATGTGGTCTTTTTTCATGTAGCGTGTCACATTAACTAACTTCACTTAAGTTGTGTTACAAAATGTGATAATTTCTTCATTCTTCGAAAAAACTACAATATTATGGGTGATATTACTCACCGACTTACTATTCTGACTATTCGGAATTCGTGGTCGGATTAACCGGACTGCTGTTTATTCGAATACCCTTCAAAAATGCAAACTGATGCATTGTAAGCTTATTTAGAAAATATGTAATGTGTTTACATCTAATGTTTAAATACAAGTACATGTATATTTCATCTAGCAAAGCGTATTTTAATTACATGCATCTTATATTTGGAAAAATGGTTTGCAAATATATTGTCTTCAAAGAAATACACTTTGCTAAATAAAATATAAATGCATTTAAACAATAGACATATACATATTACACATCATTTTAAATAACATACATGTATATAAGTTTGAGTTTAAAGTGTATGTCATTATGATAGTCTTAATCCGGACACACATTCGATGAATTTTCTCAAACAAATGTTAAAATATAAGTGTATCTAACTAGCACAACCTTTTTTTTAAAATTCGTGTTTAAAAAAAAAAAGAAAATTGGAATTAAAATTTAAATAATGCGTTTTCCATTCAAGCGCGCAACGTATTTCAAAATGAACTGCATGCACAGCATATTTTTTTCCATCATAATTTCAGACGTAATTTACACGTAGGACATTTTTAAATTGGGGCAATTACGATTGAGATCATTTTTCGAATACGTTTGAAACGTCGAAGGGCATGCGAGTGTAAG
>JAQIXS010005855.1:0-11764 GCA_034700785.1 Rossiulus vilnensis
GCGAAAACCAGTATGTCGTTTTTACTGGCTTTGAAGAAAATACATGGCATGAAAAAGTTATTGGAAATCAAGGATACAAGTTATGAAATAACCTTAATGAATGTACGGTATGTAATAAATTAAATTTTATTTAAAAAATAAAATAAATTAACTACTTGATATTTTATTATCAGTTTACATTTGTAACAATTTATATTGTGCGGACGATAATTGATCGACGTTTTAAATAAAAAACTCATTACTAAATATAGCAATACAATTTGAAATTGTTTTACTGTTGTGTTTGTTCATGTGCAATACACAAATATTGAGTATTATTGTATATGCAACATAATGATTGTGGACAAATTATAAACCACAATGTTAAATATAGCATACATTTACAATTTTGTTTAACAAAATAAGAAAAAAACAATAATAATAATAGTAACACGTTAACTATTTATGGTATGCAACATTCTAAAATTAACGCTCAAACGAATATTTTTTAATTTGCACACAGTGTCGCGATATTTAAAACAATGCAACTTACACTTTGATATGACTGCTGAATATTAGACGTAGATCTGACTATAAATAAGTTTCCAAAATCGTGAACGCGATAAAGTGATATACTTATTTTCTTTTTTTAAATCCGTTAATGAATGCATTTGAAGAAAATAAAACATTTTTTGACTTTGTATATTAACGTTAATAAAACTATATTCCGGTATTTCGTAAAAAAAACTACAACAAATATGGGATAATTTAATATTTCTGAATGAGAAATGCAACACAAAAGCGCTAAGAAACACATTATTATACAAAGAGTGTTAAGTTTTAAATTATTTAATCTTCATTTGTTAACCTATTTTAATTCATTTAAAATAAATGGTGCTGAAGGTGTTCTAAAATAACATGTAAAGCTCATTAGTTCTTTTGTCATTAATTTGTGGGATTTTAATTTATTCAGTAATAACTAATATAGTACAGAACAATTGCACCAGACAATTTAAATTTTATTGTAAAAATATATTATTTAGAATTAACGCTGCTATATACAATTAAGGATAGCACATTTAAATACACTAATATAATATACGAAGCTCGATACGAGCATCATTACAGTTTAATTTACTGCATTCTATAAAAATTCAATTTAGGGTTAAACAATGTGCCTTCCACACGTCAATGAACTGAAGTTGTTTTTGGCCTTGAAGTTTACCATTCAATATGTCATATTAACTATTTTAACAGTTGTTTACATATTTATTCTTCCATATCAAATGTTAAAGTTCAAGGCGAACAAAATTCCGTTCCTTCATGTGTCAATTTTTTACACGTATACACTTTTCAAGGCTTTTACATCGTGTATTTTTGCAAATGTTATACAAATAAATAACCCATCCGTTGATCTGATTAAGCCTTAAATTTGAATTACTAACCTCGATGCCCGTTTCAATAAACGAAGAGGTTGCCATATTTCTGCAACAAAAAAGTACGACAGAAATGCAAACGCAGCATAATGATATCAGTATTTCAGACACAACTGTTTCACTCTTTGTATTGATATTACTACTAAATTATCATTGATTTTACTAAGCATACTGATGTCAGTAGTCTAAATATTACTATATTCAGTGATATCAGTCTAGAATCATAATCTGATCTTTACATCATGTGGTAGGAAGTGAAATACATTAAATTCGCTTAATTTATTACGCTTAATATATCTGTGTTCACCAATATCTTTGCTAAATTAAATTTGTCGAAAGTTAAGACTTTATTTGAAAATCGATTTGCGTTATTCTAGTCAAAAAAATGGTGATAAATGTTTTAAAAAATATCTGAAAGGATCAGCGCTTAAATAACAGTCTTGATCTTAACCGTGCGAAAGTTAGTTATGTAGATTTTTCCAGTTTTATCCAATTTCGTGAACATTTTGAAAATAAAAGCATGTTTATATAACATCAAAGCTTTTCTAACAATCATTTTATCTTTCCCTGTTCGCTTATAATTATAACAAACTTATTACACTTACTGTTGTACCTATTTTTAACTATACTTTTCAATATCCAGATTAGATATGGTCCCAACTGGTACCTCGTATAATTTTAGTGTGCCTAACCATAACGTACCATTCGCCAAAAAATCAACTTTAATGAAAGAAAAACTATATAGTTTCGGTAAAAACTATAGTTAGCAATAATCTGATTTTATTTAAACAACAACTAGTTCAGACATGACGTGACCCATGACATTTAATTACGGTAACATAAATGAGAATTTAGTGAATAAATTGTTTTTGTAGGAATTTACGAAACAGTCATATGCGCCACACGTATGACACCGCATGTAAATTTAAAAACATTATCTTTGCAGAAAGTAGGACAGCAGCGCATTAATGTCGTGCATTTATACATTATGGCGTTTAGCTTTAAAACTTGACTTTTGAAACATGTTTTTGGAAACACTGACGTGGTTTTAAGTAAACGAAAATGAATAACCTTGATTCGTATCCATCTTGCCAAGGTTTGCTGTCAAGTTTATGCCAACTGATCAAAATTCCTACAATTTTCGGTGTTTTTTTTTTTTTAATTTTATCAAAAATTGGGATTTCCCCCCTAATATCCCCGCTGAGCACAGCCCTGTTTTTTGGAATAATACATGTTATTTTTGCCCTTGGATGCCTGCTGTTTTTAATGTTTAAATGTTTTTTGAACTTTCAATCCAATGAAGAAATAGTCAGGTATTGATTTCTACAGACAGGTGTTTCATATTATCATTATTGTACATGGAAGGCAAAGGCTATTGCAGCAGGTAGAAAAAAACACTTAAAATAGTTAGTGCTGAAAAAGACATTTTGTAATGTATGGCGCTTAACATTTAATGGTTTAGCAATTTTCAATTGATGTCAGTGTTTTCAACTAAAATGTTGACCATGTACGCTATTTACATGTATACAATCACGAAGTATAGAAATTAATACGCCTTTAATATAGACTAAATTAATACGGTAAAATCAGGGCTGTTTCGAAAAATACTCTTATTCTTCATTAATTATTTTTTTACGCTTTTATGTTATACTAAAACGCATGGTTAAGATTAGCATCGATCAACTTATATAAGATTTTGTTAAACGGTTGTTGTGTCGCAAAACGTTTTTGAATCTTGTGTTCTTAAAGATCGAAAACATTTTTTGGCTCTGAAAGTTGTAAAATTTGTATTTACAAAATAACAACGTATATAAGTATGAGTTTTTAATTTTAATTATTTGGCAAATATATTGGTTTAAAAGCATTTTGGTTTTCAATTAAGTGTAATATAATGTTTTTAAAATTTTGTAAGTATCTCTGTAATGCACTAAACGCATACAAAATAAGGAATATAAGTGTATTTAAGTATGATATTTTATTCACATAAAATTTAAATGACATCATTATGAGAGCGTTTCTTTTATTTTACAAGTTAGCCCTAAAGTAATAATTAAGCGTAGTCTAAGTTTGATTATTACAAAACTTGAAGAATAACTTTCATTAAAAGCGAATCGTTTTTTAAATATTTAGAATTCTCGACGCAGTTATGCTCGACAATATCAAATTCCCAACTAGGATAACTAGAAATAAATTTTGTTGTAACTTCCCTCACAATATCTTCTTATGAACCTGAATTAGATTGATCCAAAAGATATAACGTTAGCTTGCATTTAAAAGTTGATGGAAGAAATGCATAGTTTTCTCCTAGTAATTCTCTTGTAAATATAGATAAGAACTGCCTTTTACCAATCCCATAGCCGTTTAAAAATATTTCAAATTGAAAATGATATCCTGTTACGCTGCTCTTAAATGTTTGGCTTACTTGGCGAAATCCGCCATTAATTTCATCTTTCTTCTTTTTTGAATAATTTTCAATTCGCTAAATTAAGGTGCCATTATTGGATGCAACATTATTGTAAAGACATGACATCGGTTCTAAAACAATTAGAATTAGAATGCTGTCGTTTTTTAAATATCTGTTTTCGCCTTTTAGCAAACTAATAGGAAATAATCGCGAATACTGAAAACGTGGTAAAATCATTTCATCAAATGAATTCATACCAAAATCAGGTCGATTAATTAGTTCTATATTTCTTTTCTCTAAATCATTGCTTTGATCTATCATAATGTATTTCCTTGATCTTTTAAACCATCGCTGAATTCAAGTTGAATGTGAACGCCTTTCTCCACAGAACGTTTCAGCAGCCTTGGCTTAAATTTTACTTCATCGGAAATATAAAAGAATTCTTCGCTTTTAAACTGATAAAATTTTTTGATCGTTATTTTTAGCATTGTTTCCTGGAATTCTTTTATTTTCCAGAGAATGACGTTTGGCGGCGTTTTAGTCAATTCACCTGTTGAAAATTGTAAGCGATTATTAGAATTTTACAGGGTGTCTTGCGTGAGTTAATAGCTGCACCTAATTGTACAAGTTTAATTATGCCCTTAAATGAAACATGTTTACAAATGCATTGTTAATAATAAGTGTAAATGCTTCGCATTTAATTACAAAACTATTTTGGTAAATTAATAACTGATTTAATATAAATTTGCAAAATCTTCCTAAATGCGTTGAATTTATAAGAAATAGGCATTAATAAGTTGGCCTGCTGATTTGTCCAAATTAATTTATTACAGTGACTAAATTTTTTCTAATTTTACGTGAAAATATTGTTTTTATGTACAGGTAGATATTTCGTTAATTGCATAAATTACCTGTTTTTTCAACCTTTAAATTGTTTTTAAAATTTTGTGCTACTATCTTCAAATGTTTTGTATTTTTAGACAATTGTATAAATTATCATTGGCTTTCTCGCATATATGCAATACTGAGCTTACCATTAAAAAAGTAGATAAATTCAGTAAAATGACAAATTCTATAGGTAATTTTTAGATTTTTAGAAAATATTAAATTGTTTGGATGATTATTTGGGGTTTTTTTTCAGATGTTGCATGCATTAATAGACGATTAAGTAAATCATACAAGATAATAAAAATTGTATTATGTGCTAAAGATTTACCCACTATTTTACAAGTGATTTGAACCTTCTTTATTGGAAAGCACGTAAATAAAATCACTTGCAATTAAGTTTCGAAATCATCTTTTACGTTAAATTATACTCAAATAATTTTAAAAAGTCAGGTGATGTCTAAACTATATATTTATGGTTGTTCTGGATATTATCATTGAGGTGTTTTTAATGTAGGTGTAATGAATTTTGATATAATTATCCACTTGTAATGTGTAGTTGAATTTTCTAGACCTTTCATGGTAAGCGAAAATCTTTGCAAAGTTTAAGTGTCATTGGTTTAAACATTTAGATGTGACTCCCGGTCATTTTAAGTAAAACATTTGATAAGTGTGAAATCCTAATAATTGGAACCATTCATTCCTCGTTTTATTTCCACTTATTAAGTTTTCACTGTTTGCTCTTCAACTCATCTCTCCATAAATAGACAAAATAAGCTAATTGTCTCCCATTCCGTATGAATTTGTGAGATAGTAGCTATCTAAAAAATACCGTTTATAAGATCTCTTATTTGCGTATTATTTCGGAAACATCGTTTAATGCAATATAGCTTTACCCCTTAATATTGCCATGTTCTCTGGTTTGTGTCCTTATTATTAGTTATATGAGCATCACTTTAGGAAGCGATTCTTTTAATAATTACCCTTATTGGGCTTAAATTTAAGCGCTATATGCCCAATTTAATATATTATGAAATTTCTTTACAAATACTATTAGAAATAATTGTTAGAAATGACGAATACATTACCAGTAGACATGTACTGCATTTTGTATTGTAATTCTTCAAGGGAATCTCGATGCTTTGATTTCATCTTCTGTATTTCTTTCTGAAATTATAAAAAAATTAACGTAAATTATTTTTTATAACGTGCCTCGTTAATTTAGTACCTTAGTCACTTACTTCGTGTCTTGTTCAGAGTAAATCAATTGACCTTTTACTTTCTTTGTTGCTGGGTATTTCTCAGTTGAGTTGTTTCCGTTCTCATTTGATTCATTGTATGTTGGCTCGTTTTATTATCAGCAGTCAACTAGAACAAGATTCGTGAAAATATAAATTAATATACTCCATAACGATTTCTGGCTAATAATAAGGTGAGAGGGTCGTTAAGGATGACCAACCACACTAAAAATGTAATCTTAATTAAAATACTCTTTGGCTATTTCTTTTTTTTTAGCCGAAATCGGACCGATATTTCATTAATTCGAACTTTTTTACCAAAAAAACCCACGTAGATTACGTGTTTAAGGAATTTATGTTGATTTCCAAAAACGTAAAATTGATGATCTAGTTAATCAAAAAAATGTTTCAATTATGCCTCCATTACTAGCTTTTTAACATTTTTTTAGGAAAACGAATTCATTCATGTTATCTTTTCGCGTTTTCTTAAACGTTAAATTTGCGACGTTCGCGTGATTAAATATTTTTACAAATTATACACGTAACTGGATTAAAGTTGTCTACCTTTTTCATTGCTAAAATGAAACATTCAAGATAAGGTAAAGAAATTTACGTGTTGTTTTTAAATAGGCAATCCTTAGTTTGTTAGATATAGAATAACAATAATGCAATCGTTTTTTGGCTAACATTAAATTTATATAAATATACATCTATTCTGCCTTACCTTTAATAAAAATGTTTCTATAACTAGACTTGCGAGCAAAGAAACGTTTCATTATTTTAATATTGTGAAGATGACTCGGTTGGCATGCAGGATTTGCATGCAATGTCGGTGGAGTTCCACCTGGCGGCCAACCGAGGTTACCTGGGGCAAAAACGCCCCTTCCAATTAGTCAGGCTGTCACCTCTCGTGCGAGAAGGCACAGCTGCTCCACGGTCTCCGCGACAACTTTGAGTTCTTTGTCTGCGATTGTTCTATGATTTGCCGTCCTCGGACAACTTGTTCAAATCCGTCGGCATCCGCTCGACGGTCAGCTTCAGTAAGCTGTTTTGCCGCAGACAACGTCACGTCTGCGAGTACCGCGCCCAATTGTTAGTATTTTTCTGCCACGCCTTTTTGTAAGCCGCGAGAAGTAACGCAGAATAAACCTCGTTTTCGTCAGTAAAACTTTCGGACAATGTCTTTATTCAGCGGCCGCCGCCGCAAAAATGCTTACATGGTGGAGGTGCGGGGTACCGCCCTCTGTGTGTGGAACCAGACCGCGGAGGATTCGGTAGCCCCCTCACGTGAGTGGCGGTGTGAAAAGGACATTTTAAGAGAAACTGCGAGATATTGAACAATATGGCGCAGATTCTGCCCTCGGGGCGGCCCCTCATGCGGGCGGCTGCTGCCGCCGCCGAGGCAGCGGAGGCCCCGGCGAAAGGGGAGTTTCCCCCGCGGAGGCCGCGGACCCCCAGAACCTTGCTCCCGGAGCCCCGCTCGGGACTGGCAATGGGCGGAACTCCCTTAGGCCGCGACAACATCAACGACATCTTGGAAAGGCTCGGCCGCTGCCGCCGCCGGGGGAGGCATGAGGACGATGAGGTGGCGATACCGCCGATGCCGCCCTCCTTGCTCGACGGCGGTATTGAGGACTTGCGAAGAAACGTAGCGGCGTTGGTCGACCAGATGGCTGCTTTGACGACAAGTCTGGACATCCTTTCCGAGACGCCGGAGCCGGCCTGCAAAAAACCCCCGCCTGCCGGCAGGGAACCAGTCCCAATTGTGATGGGACCCCCGCCACAGGGCCCGGAACCACCTGCTGCCGCAACAGAGACGTTGACTGCGGGGGTGGGTCCCCCGCCAGCGCTGTTGGGGCTGAAGCCCCCTCCGGTGACCAGTGAACTGCCGGCTGCGGCGACCAAGACGGTGGCCGCCGGCCAGGCGCTCCCGCCAGCCAGGGAGGGGGGAAAGCAGCCGCCCCCGACCGTGGCCACTGGACTCCCGCCTACTGGGCCACCAGTCAGCGCTGCTCGGGGCCCGGGCCCTTCCTCCGCGTCTACGGGACTAGTGCTTCGGGACCGACGTGACCGGTTCCCCTCCTTAGATGGATCCGGGGATGTGGTGATCTTCCTTGAGAACTTCGAAGCAGTGGGCAAGGCGGACGGATATTCCAAACCTGAACTGACGGCCTACTTGCGCGGCATGCTGACGGGAGATGCCGGCCAGTGGTACAGCAAGTCTCCAGGCGTTACGCGGGGCGACTTGGGAACAGCTGTGGCAGGCCCTATGGGCAAGCTTTCGGCGACCCAGTTACGACCAGGAAGTAGCCCAAGAACTGGCATCCCTGGTGCAGGACCCGGATGAAAGCGTGTACCGCTACATCATCGCGATTGAGACGTTGTGTCGCCGAGCCGGGCAGCAGAAGATGGAGGCCCAAGTCTGCAACCTCATTATCAAGGGGCTGCTGCCCTTCTACCAGAGTGGCATCCTAGGGTGCTCTGAGACTGTGCTAGAGGATTTGTGAGCCCGTTTGATTACCCTGGAGGGTCGGTATAAAGACTACCGGCTGCAAAAGGCCGCCGCGGCGGCAAAGGAAAAGATGACTACCCCAGGCGGTTCCGGCGTCCGGCCCGGGCCGCCCAGCCAAACCCGTGGGTCAGGGATTCTGGTGCGGCCGCCGCCAACGACTAGACGTCGAGCGGTTCCCCGAGCAAAGACCGCCCCCAGTGGAACTGGCAGTGGCGCGCGTCCGCGAGCAGCGAGGGCCATCCAGGAGAGCTCCGTGTTCGAGGAGGTTCCGGAGGACGACCCCCCTGAGGCCAAGGCCACGGAGGGTCCCGGGGTTGCCGAGGAAGACAGCCCAGAGCCACCGTGGTTAGTGCGTTTAACGCGTCCCCAGGGGCCAGGAGCTGCCGGGGCCCTGCCGGGACCTACCGTAAGGGACGTTATGACTCTTCTGCCAGACCAGGAGAGATGGGTCTTTGCAATCGTGGTCACCGGCGCGTATGTGACCGTGATGACAACGGGGGTCCAGGAATGGTTAGGCATGCCGTTGCTACCGCGTCGACCGGGGATGCGACCTCTGCTCTCCGCAACTCAGTAACGGATGGAGTACGTGGGCGACGTGGACCTGCGCTTCAGGATTTTGGGACGGGATTACCGCTTCCTGTTTTAAGTCATCTGCCAGATGGAGAACATGGTTCTCCTTGGCACGGACTTCCTCACCCATGCCGGTTTAACAGCTAGTTGCCCGGCTCGATACTTCTACTTCAAAGATGAGCTGTGCATCAGATACTCGTTTGCCAGAGCGATGCAACCGTCTGGGGCTGCGGTAGCCGATAAAGAGCTGATGGGGGTGAAACCAAGTATCGCCCGACGAACCGAAAGCATCAACCGTGTCGCAGACCCGTACGGTTTCACCGCCCTGCAGGACATTACCCTCCAACCCGGGCATACAACGGTGATGCCCTGCGCAATACCTGCAGAAATGCTTGCCGGCGAGGTGATGTTGGTCAAACCGCTGCCAGGGAAGAACTATTGAGCGCGAGCTGCTTATGGGTTATATGCGCGAGAAAAGGAGGACACGACCTACACCCCGGTACCCGTTGGCAATCTGACGGCCGAACCCGTCGTCCTTCCGAAAGGGACTTTGGTGACCCTTGCGAGCCTGGCGGGGGGTTCGGCTGAAACCTCCCCACCGGTCTCTGTCATCAATTTAGGACCCACGTTGACGTCGTCCCAATGAGGTCAAATGTTGCAATTGCTATCCCAATATCGTGAAGTGTTTGCATTGTCTAATCAAGAGTTGCAGATTTCAGATCTCCCCTACACCATTCATACGAGGAGGGAAGGCACCGCTGGTGTACGTCACCACGCGACGATTTGCGTGGATTACCGGAAGGTAAACGCCTAGACCAGAGTGGATAGCTACCCCCTGCCGCATATTGACGATGCGTTAGATTCCTTTCAGGGTTCAGCTTGGTTTGCCACCCTGGACATGATGTCTGGGTATTGGCAACTCCCTACGGAACTGCGCGACAGAGAGAAGACCGCCTTTTCGTGTACGGAGGGACACTTTGAGTTCGTGCGGATGCCATTTGGGCTCTGCAATGCGCCCGCCATGATGCATCGCGGCCTGGATCAGATGTTGATGCATCTCAAGTATGATGCTTGCTTAGTCTATCTAGACAACATCATTGTATTCGCCCCAACCTTTGAGGAACTGCTAGGCAGATTGGAGCAAGTGCTAGCCCTGATGCAGCAGCACCACCTCCGGCTTAAACCCTCGAAGTGTTTCTTTGGGTACCGAAAAGTGCGCTAACTAGGACATGTGGTTAGCAAGAAAGGGTTCGTGGTGGATCCGGAAAAAATAAGGGCAGTAACGGATTTCCCCCAACCCCACGACCGCACTGCTATGCGGAGTTTCCTGGGATTGGCCGGCTACTACCGGCGCTTCGTACCCGATTTTGCAAGAGCTGCCAGGCCCCTAACCGAACTTACCCGGAAGACCGTGGCGTGGAAATGGGATCCCGCATGCCAGCAGGCCTTTCAGCAGCTTAAGGAAGTCCTCTGTAGGGCGTAGTGCTGGCCATGTTCGAAGCAAGAAGAACGGCGAGATCCTGCTGCTACTCTGGGTGGCGGTGTTGATTGCCAACAAGGCATTCAGCATAAGCGAATCCCATTCGCCGGGATGATCGTTTTGGTTGGCGTGTTCAACAAGACCGTTGGTCTGTGGAGTGTAAGGAGGTGTAAGCGAGTGTTGTATCCCGTACCTTTTCAAGGCTAGAGCAAACTTCCTGCTGGTAAAAGCAGGGCCGTTGTCGGAGATGTAGGTCAGCGAAAGACCGAGGCGGAAAATGATGTGATGTTCCAGAGCGTGGATTACATCATTGGAAGCGGTGTTGGTGGATGGCGTAGAGATCACGTAACGTGTTGCATGGCAAATATGCACAATGAGGTACAGGTTGCGAGCGGTTGTGGGCGGTAGTTTGAAATGATCGACGGAGATGACCTCGTAGGGCGTGGTGGGTGTAGGACGGTTTCCTAACATGCCAGAGGCAGAAGAAGTGCGACGGCTGACCTGTTGGCATGTGGTGCAACCACGAACGTAGACGTTGGTGTCTTTGCGGGCGGTGGACCACCAGAAGCGTGCTCTTATACGATCCAAAGTTTTGCGAGCGTCGAAGTGTCCGGCGTCGTCATGGCAAAGTTTCCAGACAGCAGAGCGCAAGGCGTGCGGTACGATGATGCACTTGGTTGTTTTGCCATATGTCACTGACTTGTGCAGCAGAATGTCGTTCTCGACGAAGTATGATTCGTTGATCTGGCGAAGATGCAACGTGGGTGGATTGTCAGAGATCTTGCATAAAATTTGTTGACAGAAAGCATCGGCATGTTGAGCGAGGCATAATCGTGAGTCAGGCGATGTAACGACGGTGAGGCACATGTCAACCGGGTATCGGGAGAGGTGATCAACAACGTGATTTTCCTTTCCAGGGCGATGTATCAGAGTGTAGTCGAAAGGTGTGATGGCAGCGGTTTTGTGAACATCCTCTTCACGTATGCGAATGTAGAGGAAGGCATGGCGGATGTCGACTAACGACTTGTAGCGTTTTCCTGCGAGTTTGGATTTCATGTCGTCCTTGTTCTCGATGGGAAAAGGGTCCTTCACAGTAACGCGGTTAATGGTACACGAGTAATCAACCACAAGGCAGCGTGAAGTGCTATCGTGGAAAGGCTGATCCACAACGAAACACGGAGCAGCGTAAGGCAAATTGGAATAGCGACAAATGCCCATGTCGAGCCATTCGTTGACTTG
Source organism: Rossiulus vilnensis (assembly GCA_034700785.1). Taxonomy (NCBI): domain Eukaryota; kingdom Metazoa; phylum Arthropoda; class Diplopoda; order Julida; family Julidae; genus Rossiulus; species Rossiulus vilnensis. The sequence continues at coordinate 11,744 of JAQIXS010005855.1, forward strand.
ATCACGGATGAATTGGCGGTC
>JAQIXS010005856.1:0-11763 GCA_034700785.1 Rossiulus vilnensis
ATGTTGAAAGAGGATTCGCGTTTCTTTTCCAAAAGAGGGGGGGGGGGGGAAGGTATTGTCCAGTGGTCAGCGTGTGTCCAGTCCACTTGTCATTATCTTGTGCCGTTTCAATCGCCGGCCACACCTCCGGTGCCGAAACGATGGGGCATAGGACGCGCCGAGCCCCTTAATCCTCCGGCCGAATTGACCACTGTCCATCTCGGGTGCATCCTCGTGAGAAATCATTCGTGGAGGGGTTCGATTGGACCCCTTTGTCCATCTACTTTCTACTTTTCACCCTAAGCCTTAATCGCGAACGCTCTCACCCTCGGTTGCCATGGTTACGTTTATCGTTCTAACAATCGTTCCAAAAAGAAAAAAAGTTCGATGGAAAGGAAAAAGAATTGGAGTTTTTTTTCACGTTCTGTTTGTAACGTTCGAAACCAGAGGTTTGTGAAGAAACTGATATTAGGAATGAAAAATTCACGTTGAATCTTGTTTCTATAAATAAATATAAAATATTTCTTAGTGAGAAAAAGAGGAATAGTTTTTGGAGGGCGAGAAAAATGCTAAACCGATCGAAACGAACGACGACTGGCTAAAAATAACGACCGATGGAATTAGAAACATCCATCATTCTCTTATCCCCTTCCCCCCCCCCCCTTATACCCCTTAGATAACCCCTATAGGTGCCATTTAGAACAACTGAAACGAAAACAAAAAGCCATTGTGTTGGTATTTTAGTAGTTGAGTTACGAGGCCCCTTGATAATTTCGATTTTTGAGAAATTATCAATGGGCCTGATGCCCTTTGGGGGGAAAGATATCAGTATAATCAGCGCTGTAAATATCAGTAAAGATATGCTGATCATATACCGATATTAGTAAAAAAAAAAAAGATGTAGTGATATCACTGACCATACTGATATCAGCAGTCTCAAAAACCAGTATATACAGTGTATAGTGATATCAGTATGAAATCACACTGATATCACTAAGGTTAGATTGAAATCAGAATTAGATAAAAATAATGTCAGCATAAAATCATACTGATATCAGTAGAGAATTACATACTGATCATTTCTCCACGGGCATGAACGAAAGTGCTCGTAAATACTCCAATTTCACGGTGATTTTTCTAAAAAAATGTATATGGGCCTAATGTTTTTTTTATTATTAATTAACTAATCCAGTTAGAATAGTGCACTCCTTTAACTTTTAAACAAAATGTGCTGGTCTTCGCCCCTTGACCACTGGTCAAGTAATTCCCGGTCTTGTTTTCGAAGCATTATGGGTTCTAGGAATGGCGTTGAAGCGCCGCTTTAATTGCAGTTCCGTCGTCGTCGTCTTTTGTTTTAAATCGGTTCTTCGAAACCCAATTTTCATCTTTGCTTTTTAAACGTCGAAGCGACTAACAAAATGGCCGCGCTCTCCTTTCTCTGGAAGCCAACCGTCCTTTAATTTACTTTTAATTGCTTGTTCTTCTTTCGTTTTTTTGTAAAACGGTTTTCGCCATCTGCGCCCCTATTTTTTAGTGTGTTTTGTTTATTATTACCTTGCCTGTAATTTTCTTCGTCAATTCGTTAGAACGTAACCGTGGCAACCGTGGAACGCGTTCTTCTAGACGCAAGAAAGAACACGCGTAGCCATGGCGATCGTGGAACGTTGTCGTTCCAAAGTTTCGAAACCATGGAAACCGTAGAACGCTTTTTTCTGGATACAAGAAAGAACGCGCGTAGCCATGGCGATCGTGGAACGTGGTCGTTCCAAAGTTTCGAAACCATGGAAACCGTTATTTTATCAGCTATCGTGAAAGAATTATTTGGTGGGCATTCGATTAGGCCTTAGTTACGCGTATTTATTTTATTAGTTTCGAAAAATGTTTGTAGTTGTTGGTGAAGGGTGCAACCGAAAACTTGAATACGGGCTATGCAGTGAAACCTGTCTAAATAGACCACTCAAGGGATCGGACAAAAATTGGACGAAGTTAACATTAAGCGGTATAGGCCAGGCTTTTTAAAGGACCCCAAAACTAGTCGGTCGATATTATCAGGCGTTTTATTTAGCGAGGTGGCCAATTTTACGGGTTTCTCTGTAGATGGCACGTGCATACTTGGCCAGATATGCGAAATGATCGATTTTATGTTCTAAAGACAATTAGAACTACGCATTAATATAAGCTACTGTATGTGGTATTAAGGTTTCCAGTTATGGGCATGTGCAAACATGGATGACCATATATGGTGTAAATGTTTACGTAGGCCTATACGGTCGTGTGTAGGAATGTGGAAGACACAGTATGGATGGACTTAACAAATATAGAATATGGGCATATGGATGTAATGTACATTATATGGTCGTGGACATGTAGGTCCATTTGTGGTCGATTTCCGGTGTCAACTCTACGTGCATACGGAATGAGTGTGTGTGAGGTTCATTTATATGGTCCCGTGCTTAATTCTTTCCACCCAGGGTGTAGTGTTCGTGTTGTCGATAAGCTTGTGTTTCAGGCGGTTTCCACTGCTCCTTGTGTGAAAGTATAAATTATAATTACTGGGGGTGTTTTTGTTTTAAGGCGGTTTTGGGTCTTATCGATTCTGCGAACACACGTTAAAAATGTCCGAGTCGGGCGATCGTTAGGCCTAAGATAATTAATTGTGGCGCATGCGCAACTCAATCTTATCGACTGATTTTAAACTAAGCCGCTAGAGTCGAGTAACAAAAGAGGGCGAAATTTTATATAAATGTATAATTATACGGGGGAGGTTTAAGGATAGACGTTTCTGAATAAAACAAAGAACAAACGTCCGTGATTTATATATAGTTTAGTATTTTTCGTCCCTGGACGATGTTCTAAGCGATGCATCTTGGGTAAACGGAAGTCGAAGGGGTAAGGGGGGAGGGGTTTGTGACTTGAAATGTAGGTGTTTTTAATGACTTTTTTTAGATTAAATTTCAGAACTATTTAAGGATTTTTTGTTTATTTTTTTCTTTTCGAAAGATAATGGAGTTTTAGGATGCGTTATTTCATTCCTTGTTTATTTTTTGTGTTTAATACAATAATGCGAGATTAACGTTAGTTTTTATACCATGTTTTTTTATAACGAGGCTACTTCTACATTTAATAAATTAAATTAGGGCAGTGTTGTGAAACTAATAATTCGAAACAATTACAACGGTTTCTTTCAATGTTGGAATTGTTAAGCAGGTTTAGGACTTTTCAAAAGAGTATTCAGTAAAATATTCACTAAAAAGTGCTGAACATTCTCAGTCCTAAAGACTTTTCTTCAGAGAATGTTCAGTACTTTTTAGGATTTTTCAAAAGAATTTTCAGTACTTTTTAGGGCTTTTCAAAAGAATTTTCAGGACTTTTTAGGGCTTTTCAAAGTAATATTCAAATCTCTTTAGGATTTTTCAAAATAATATTCAAATCTCTTTAGGATTTTTCAAAAGAATTTTCAGTAATTTTTAGGATTTTTCAAAAGAATTTTCAGGACTTTTTAAGGCTTTTCAAAAGAATATTCAAATCTCTTTAGGATTTTTCAAAATAATATTCAAATCTCTTTAGGATTTTTCAAAATAATATTCATTATTTTTAGCACTTTTCAAAATAATATTCATTATTTTTAGCACTTTTCAAAGAATATTCATTATTTTTAGCACTTTTCAAAGAATATTCAGATCTTTTTAAGGACTTTTCAAAAGAATATTAAGATATCTTTAACACTTTTCAAAAGAATATTCAGTACATTTAAGGACTTTACAAAAAAAATATTCATATCTCTAGTACTTTTCGAAGAATATTCAGTACTTTCTTAGGACTTTCTAGGACGTCCTTTATGGACGACCCCTTAACTCGAACTAAGCTCACTTTGGTCCATTTCGGAGTTGTATAATTTACGAGCCAATACTTTTTTTAATGGTCCTTAATCTAAAAGGGATCGACTAAGGCGTCCTCATGGCTGTGCAATTTTTTTTTTAAAATCGTTTTCTCACTATGGACAAAAAAAATTAAAAAAAAAATTTCAGCTAATTTTACGATTTCGCCCAAAATGTAACAAAGCCTGCTTCTGGGTTAGCATTTAGCTAAGGGGAGAACACAGGGTCAAAAAGGTTCCCCCTGCCCTCCCCCCCTTCCCCCCCATGATTGGCGCCTCGTGCCGGTCATTATAATAGGGCAGGGGTGCGGGCAGCCATCTTGGTTCTTGACCACTCGGCAACAATCAAGGTCTCTTGTCGACGCGGACAGGTGCTGTTGAGAAAAAACACGTCCGAATAAAAAACGATTGTTTTAATTGTAGCAGAAGTGATGCCAATATCATTCTGTACTGATATCGGTATAACCTTAAGTGATGTCAGAATGATTATGTACTGATATCACCGTATATATATGCTTTGGAACTGCTGAGTATCAGTATGCTTAGTGATATCGGTATCATTGTTGTTTTGGGGACTAATAATATTGATATGTTTAGTGATATCTATATTATAGTGGTTTCAGGGACTGCTAATATCAGTATGCTTAGTTATATGTATTATTACATTTTTTTTTTTTTTACTAATATCGGTACATGCTCTGTATATTTTTAACGATATCTACTGTACTGATAATACTGATCTTTCCACCAGGGTATCTCCGTGTTTAACTTACACGTATACCTCGGGTTAAAAATCCCCTATAGTAAAATGGCGCAACAGAAACCTATCAACAATTAAAGTTAACTTGCGGTCATTTAACCTACAATGGCGCAACTGACCCTTACAGTTAGATGAATTTCAAAAAACATTTTGGAGAGTAAATCTGAAATGCAAGTAAAACACGTTGGGATTTTCAAACTACGTCAAACGTGTTTTTATTCATCCTCCCCTGTTTTCGCAAATACGTAATTTATTATTACATTTGGGCCCATCGATTATCCCCCACCCTCCGTTTTCTGATGTAAAATGGCGTCGTCCGGGGCCATGTGGTGCCTGGCCCATCCCTTCTTCTTTTGGTCCTTTCTTGTATGTCTTCTCTCGCTTCGCTTCGGTCCAGATGCCTTGACCTTTGCCACATGTTTCCTCCTGAACTCCCCGAAATTAAAGCGGCGATGGTTGATGGTCGATGTGAACTACAATGTATTATTATGAAGCCCAGGTTAAGGGGAAGAAGGAAGCCCTGAAATTTGGGCAAAAGAGGACTCACTCAATCACTCGCTGGAACATCGACGTCCACTTCCTTTTTGGAACGTAGAGGAAAGGAACGAACGTAGCCATGGCGACCGTAGAACGTAGTGCAAAGAGCGTTCGTTCCTTTCATAAAATAGAAATGTAACCATGGCGACCTCAGAACGGTGTTCAAAGAGCGTTCGTTCCATCAATGAAATATGGAAATATTACGTTCGTAACCATGGCGACCTTAGAACGTAGTGCAAGGAGCGTTCGTTCCATCCATAAAATAGAAATGTAACCATGGCGACCTTAGAATGGAGCTCAAAGCGCGTTCGTTCTATCTATGAAATAGAAATGTAACCATGGCGACCTTAGAACGTAGTGCAAAGAGCGTTCGTTCCATCAATGAAATAGAAATGTAACCATGGCGACCTTAGAACGTTCTGAGAGTTAATGTCGTGATTTCCCTCTGAATTCCAACTCACGTGATCACAGGTAACGTGTTCGTTCCCCTCAAATACACGCGCATGTAGATGTCCAGTCTGTTCACTGTGACACTCGCGTTGAAGAGCGCCCCCTATAGCCTGGTCAGTACTGATGTCCGTACGCCAAATACTGAAGTTCAAATAGAGATAAAATGAAGTACGTTCGGATAGCCTGTTCCTTTGTGTTTTTAATTTCAATCCATCAGTCTCTGCCTGTCACACGATCAGGTCTCTAATACGTAGTGTGAAACGACGTAGGCTTCAATTGTGGACAATTGAGTGTGAGATACTCTTAATTGTTTCTCTTTTCGTTAGTCGACTATTCTCTTTTCGTGTTCAAAATGGCATCGCTGGCTTTATTGTCCAAATAAGTTAATCGACGTCATTTTGACTACGTGGTTCTTTCATGGATAAATGGAATGGGGCAGTTGGTTGTCCAGTTCGACAACTGAAGATCATCCTCGGTCATCAATGGGGGTTTGTTGTTGTTTGTTCAAAAGAACGTTTTCATGTGGTCTTCCTTTGGAGAAAATTGACGTAACCTGGGCAACTGTCGAATGTCGTGGCGTTCCATTGTTCCATACGCAGTACCGTCACCACGGCAACCGCAGAACGTCAACATCATTCTTTAGTTCTAAACGTCAGAAAAGAACGTGGAATATCGTGGCGTTCCATTCGCATTATCTCATAATCACGGCAACCGCAGAACGTCATCATCATTCTTTAGTTCTAAACTTTGTAAACGTCAGAAAGGAGTGTTAAAGGAAGTTCCATTATTTCGATAAGGCCCCTAAGTTGATACACCAGCCATTTAACGCTTAGGGCAACATTTCGGGGGAAAATTTTAGAGTGATGGATTCGGGATTTCAAAAAAAATTGGGAGGGGGGCGTGACCGTTCCAAATGGCGTTATTGTGTTCCATCCGTTTCCGATTGGTCGTGCGTCGTTCTTTCACGATTTCGAACGTGGAAACGAATTTCGAATCCTTAAAATTTCAAATTTTATTTTTTCCGCGTGTGTTGGGTCAGCGTGTGGTCCGAGCGACGAGGAAATTTCCTGGCTTTTGTTTAGCTTTTGTTTTGTTTAAATTCCGACCACCAGGGGGGGTTCGCGTGACGATCGGCGTTTAGCGCCAATTAAGTATCGAAAATACCAATACAATTTTTTTTTTAAATTTAATTTTGTTGCTGTTGTATTTTTGATAAGGCATCCGAAACTTTGTTTCGAAAATTGCAAGTATAAGTCAAGTGTGGTTGGAAGGTTTTTTTTGTTCCCAAGATGGCGCCGCGGAGTTGATTGGTCATTTCCATTTGTGATGGTCAAACATGGCCGAAAAAAAAACTGAAAATAAATACATTACCAGAATAAAAATACCTAGGAGCCGGCTCGCTCATAAAAGCAACGGGGCGTCGTTAAAACTACTACCAGGTTAGGATGCACTTAAGCCTATCGCGATCCTAACCGGTAGTGAATCACCCTGGCGAACAAAAGCATTGTTTTATACGATTTTTAAAAAAAAATTGAAAAAAAATCCCGCGAGGGTTTTAATCGAGAGAAAATGTTCGTGACGATTCATATTTGAATGTTTTTTATTTTCTTAAAATTTCGAGAAGGTATTGAGAATTTTACAAAAATAATGTTCACTTTTTTCGTTAAAGTTAAATCATTTTTTTTTATTTGTAAAGTTTAAATTTCTAAAACTATAATAAAAAAACATCGAAATGGTTTATTATAATAATAATAATGGATAAACTTAACTGCCAATAAAATAAAAAAGCGAGGAGTATTAGATATGAAAAATGTTCGTATTTTCATTATTCTTAATTATTATTTAATGTTATTCCTTACGCGTTTACATGTATTATTATTTTTAAGAAATCCAAGTTTACATAAAAAATGATAAAAAGTAAAAAAAACTAGAAATACGAATAAAAAGATGAAAAATACTAGAAATCAACAAGGTTTTTATTATATTTTTAAATAATTTTCATTATTCGTAATTATTTTCTAATGTTATTCCTTACTTTTGTATTATTATTTTAAAAAATTTAAATTTACAAAAGAAAAAAAAAATAATAAACTTTAATACCGATAAAAAGTGGACATTTTTAAAATTTGTAAAATTTAACGAATTGTTTGCTAAATTCTGTGCTAAAAATAATAAAAGATAAAATAATAAAAAGGAATTGATAAACTTAACTGCCATAAAAAATATCAAAGTAAAAATACAACAATAGCTTCTTGACCTTATTGTTAACATTCCCGCCACATTTATTTTATTATTCCTAAATAAATTTATATCGTGTTCGTTTAACCGCTTTTACCTTTTCCATTTAATTTAATGCTTCTTAATTTTGACGTTATTTTATTTTTTCACATTCTACGAATTCTCGGTGGTGGGTTTTTTTTATTTTATTTTTTGTTATTATTAATGATAAACGATTTTTTGGTTTAAGACTTTTTACGGGTTGTTAAATCGTAGTTTTTGTTGATTTGTGTTTGTATTTTTTTTGAAAAAAACAACTTTTAAACACCGGATTCGAGCAAAAAGGTATCGCACCCTGCCGGGGGGGTCAAACCCCCTAAAAAAAAGGCTTAAAATCCTGTTTTCTTGTCTCGCCCCTTAACCCCTTAAACCCCTTAAAAACGTTGAAAAATATCTCGTTTCTTGCCCCTTAATTCGTGTCTTACCTTTTTTTATATATTTTTTTATTTTTAAATCCTGCTGCTTTGGTTTTTATGTCCGTTTTTCAGTTCCTGTTCAGTGGCCCCTCTAGCTCGCGTCAAAATGACCACTGGTCACTCGCTCGACCGCAGGGGTCATCGACTCTTCGATCTCGAATTGATATTGATTTCACCCTTTACTCCCACCCACCCCCCTTCCTCACTAAGTCCATCGTTTCTCGAACTGTTGACCACTAGTGGACGTCGCTGTTAACGTCGCTTTTTTTAGGAACTTTTTAAACTTCGTTAAAAGATACACATCAGATATGTGTTATTCTTTATAAACAATTTTCATTGGTGATAAATACTCGTATGTAGCCTAAAACGTTGTATTTCAATTGTTGTAGGTCTATTATGATAAACCCAAAGTCATTGGTTTACTTACGTGCATAAACAGGTATGTGTGTGTGTATATGATAACCGTATAGAACGAACAATCTGGTGGAAAGATCGGTATAATCAGTCCAGTAGATATCAGTGCAAATATATTCTGATATTTGTAGTCCCAAAAAAAAACAAGTATATACGGTGTATGTAGGGCCCAGTGATACAGTATAGAATCATAGTAGTCACTATAGTTGATTGGCAGCCATGTACTTCTAAACAGCGTTATAAAATCGTATTGACATCATGTGATAATCACATGATGATATTTTCTCCAGGGAAATACGCTGTATTCAATTCGACATCGATCGTTAAGGTATTAAGGTGAAGTTAATCCAAACCCTGGTGAAAAGATCAGCACAGTAGATATCAGTACAAATATACTGATATTAGTACCAAAAAATAAATGTAGTGATATCACTAAACACGCTCATATTAGTAGTCTCAAAAACCAGTATATATAAAGTGATATCAGTAGAGAATCACATACTGAGGGTTTGCAAATGGAAAACGCGATGAATTCTAGAATGTCCCGAAAACGTTCAACAGAGAACGGAACGCGTTAAAAGAGGAGAAATTGCACGTGAACGTATCCATGGCAACCGTTTTAGAACGACGCGTTTGTTCCAAGCGCGTCGCTATGGTAACCGTGGAACGTGGCGTTCTAAACACGCGCAATCTTTTCTAAAAGCGTTTCGAATGTTTTCGAAATTACAGATGTTCTTATTTTCATTCTACATTAGGCTAATAAACACTGTTTTTAATTTCATTCCCACGCTCGTCTCGTTCATTTCGAAAAGCTCTCCATTAATCCGCCGTTTTCTTTTATCTAATCATGTGTATCTTATTATTATTTTTTGCTCAATTTATTCCCGTCGTGTTCGCAACATGTTTCCCGTTTTTTTCATCTTTTTTTTTTCTTTTTCTTAATTGCGTCTATAAATACAAATAAGAGGCGAACGTCGGTTGGCGAAAAAAAATATTAAATAATAATAACAAACAAACAAAAAAAGGTAACGCAAATAACAATAAAACCGTTGCGAGTTGGAAATATGTTCGTTATTTAGATTTACGATTTAGGCCTAACTTCCTGCTGAGCCGCTTTAAAACGCCGATGAATTATGGCAACGAACGTTTGATGTTTAACAAATACGTGTATATAAATATAATAAGAGGACAGGGGGTAGGAGGGGGGGGGAAGTTAAAAGAAACGATATCAAATAAATAAAGAATAATCGTGGCTCGTAAAACACGAGTCGCAATTTGTTACAATTGGTTTCGTTTCCAGAAAATCGTTTAATAATTTTTTTTTATTTTTTATAGTTTTAAAGGTGACAACGCCAATATCACGAAAATTAAATTGTTTCTTTTAATATCACCATTACAATATTTTCTTTTTGAGACAATAATCAGGTGCAGTTTTATGACACCGCACTGATTTTACCAAATATCACATTCATTACTAATTTTTATTTATTAATTTTTTTTATGTCAAAAACTAGCCTTAATATCTCCTAAAAATTCACGAATGCCCGTTGGCTATTCCACTTAACTCGTAAAATTAACCCCAATTTCAAACTTAATATTAACATGTAACGACATTTGTTGTTGCATTTTTTTTTTTTTCCACAAAAAAAAGCCATATTATTAATATGGCATTTATTTATGTAATTTTTTTTTTTAAAGAAATGGACGTTGTTAAATTCTTCGTTGCTATAAATTTTAAGTAAACTACGTGTGTTTTCAATTATTCGATGTATATATATATATTTTTTCACGAAATTTCCAACTCGGTCAGGAAAATCGGGGGTGGTCAGTTGTCGGGCTAAACTGGTCAGCATGCGGCTAGGGGTAGCGGGGGTTACCCCTAGAGGGACCCCCCGCACAGGGACTTAAAATTGTTAATTTTCAAATAAAAATCCCAGAGGAGAGGACAAAAAAAAAAAAATAAACACGAAAACGGGTTCATACATCAAAATCTTATTGAAAAATCAAGCTGTGAAAAAACCCCGAGAAAAAAAAACCTATTTTGGGAAAAGAAAGGAAAACACGAATCCGGGCAGAAGTTTAGAAAAAAAAATAACGAAATAAGAATAATAAATAAAATTTAATAATAATAATAATAAAACGACGCTGGCTCCCCCGCGTGGCAGCCGAAAATAAAAAACTTAAATTACGACCGTGAAATATTTCGCATATTTTTGTTTTTTTTTTCAGTTCATTTTTTTTTTAAAAATACGTTTCGCTGTTTTAATAATAATAATAGTAATGATAATAAATTTATACGAATAACTAGGCTCGCAATTAACGTCACTCTTCGTGACGTCACTGTGTGAGTTACATTAAAATCTTAGCTGGACGCTTTTACCGAATAAATAAAAGCTTAAAAAATCCCACAAAATTTTTGAAATTTTTATTTTGGAAAAAAAAAAGTTAAAATACGGTTTTAGCCTTCAGTGGTCATTTGATTTTTTTTAACAAAAAAAATGGATTTAAGGTTTGTTTTTTATGCCGTACAAATCTATAAAAATAAACATATTTCCGTTGAAATCAAATTTTTTTTAAAAAAATGCAAATATACTAACCACGCAATTCAATAACACGTGTATGTTACAGGCATATTATCAAAAGAAATTAAAACTGTAATACATAATACTCTTAATCAATTTTACATAAAAAAATTACAGAAATTTGTTGTTGTTGTTTAAAACATCCGGTTACATTTCTTATACTGTACAATTTAAAAAAACAAAATTTCCGTAGAAATCAAATTAAAAAAAAAAAAAATTGCGTGAATTGCGTGGTTGGTAGCCTATATTTGTTTTTTTTTTAAATTTGATTTCTACGGAAATATGTTTATTTTTATAGATTTGTACGGCATGAAAAACGAACCTCAATTCCATTTTTTTTGTTAAAAAAATTCAAACATTTTCACGCTTAAAATTAAAATAACCCGAAACATACAAGTCCATTTAAAATTGAAAACATTTTCTCATAATCTTAAAATTAACAGGGATAAAATAATAAACGAAATAAACAAT
>JAQIXS010005857.1:0-11763 GCA_034700785.1 Rossiulus vilnensis
CTCCGAGGCGCTTTCGCCTCTACATCATTAAGTATTTAATGGGGCGGAACAATAATAATAATAAAAATAATAAATTCGGGGCCTGGAAGTACGGGCACGTACGCGGGGGGGGGGGGGGGATAAGCCCCAGCAGTTTCCAAGCAAACCCAGGGTGCTTTCAGAACCCTCGGTGGGGGCTATCGTTAAGTTCCTGATTAAAATGATGGATGGCGCTGCTAATGAAAGATTAGGCGACTTAAAAACGCGAACTCGAGGTCAAAAACGCGGTGGCAACGCAAATCCCACCGAGGAAAAAAACGCAACTGACGGTGTTCGGTAACGGCGGCATCACGCAAATCGGGTTAAAAAAAGAGTGAGCAATTGCTCGCAAAATGGTTTCTTTTTTGTGTGCGTTTTTTGTGCTGGGAAATCGAGGCAATGAAACGATCAAAGCGGTCGCGAACGCGAGATTCTTGCTCTAGGCTGATGCGAAACGAATTCCCAACACAAAAAAAGACGCACATTTGCACGGACCGTTTTGGTTGAACTGACTTTTATCACTGCCAGATTTATTTTCCCCCATTTGGAATTGGTCGTCCGCACTGCTTCCGGAATTTTTAAAAACAAGCATTTATTCAAAATAACGATACACCGCACACCATAAATACAAAAGCAAAAACAGTACCTGAAAGCACGTGTTTAATCATACCTTTTCCCGTTATATTTTTTTTTTACATAAAGAAACAGATTTTTTTTCGTCCAATATAAAAAAGTGCAATGGCGGTTTGGCTTGCCTCATTTTAAGCCAGTTGACATACATGCACTTTTTTCATAACGTTTAGAAAATAGGGGAATTCCCAGGTGCATGCTGAAATAAAACCGGAATCGCATATTCTAATAACGTAGGTTTAGCTCGGGATTTTTTAAACTAGATCACTCATCGCTTTCTAGATCACATTTTTTAAGATCACTTTCTGAAATATTGTGGGTAACAATATTGGACACAAGTTCCTTGTTGAACAGGCTTTCCCCATAATGATATTTTATTTGTCAATTGCTTGAAAAGAAATCGAAAGTCGTAAGTTCAAAAGCGTCAATCAATAATAGGCTCAAGGCGGGATTTCACACAAAAATGGAGGATGATGGGCTTTTTTTCGGGGAAGTGGCAATACATTTATAGTCTGTCCATTTGTCCAATTTGATAGTCCGTTTGATACTTTAAATAATATTTCATCAGATGTTTGCACACGAGGGTAACTGGCTGGTTAGTTGAGAACTGGACTCGTGTATATAAACATCGAAACAAGCTGGAACTGTGGAAGCAACTTCCTGAAGCAAAGAACTGGTCTGTCCACTTGAGAGCTGCGTGCTATCAGTGACTCGCGGGAGCAAATCCCGATAACACTTCCATTACCGTGCACACTTGCTAGTTACGCTCTCGAGAGGCCACCTCACAAATGGAGACAGTTTTAAAATTTCAGACGCTCCAGAAAACATACATATCAGACATTTGCTTTCAGAATAAGAACACTATTCCTAGGCAGGCAAGCGCGCTTCGTTGTTTAAATAAAGTTAGCTACGGAGCTCCCTTCGGGCTCAAAACGAAGTTACGGAGGCCGTTTCGGGCCACTGCCTCACGCCGCTTCTCCTTGAGCCAACTCAGATTTGCACTCGTCGCATCATCCGCCAAATTGAACAAAAATGAATTTTATCGCTTCAATTTCGTCTTATTTCAGACGGAAAGTCTATAATTCGACCGTAAAGAGCCGTGCCTTCATCCCGCTAGTCCTCGCCGATTGCACCCGGGCTCATCTCCGCCCAACACAAATTGAAATCCGAATCAATTTCGGAGCGAGAAGAAACAACGTCAATTTCGTCCGGGATGGGTTTTTGAGCTCGGGTGGCGGAAGACGACGCTCGATTGGCCCCTGCGACGATCAGCGCGTGCAGGTGGATTGGCGGCGAACGAAAATTGATGGCTGATGAGAAGTTGCGAGTGCCGAAATTGCACGACATGAGAGCGATCCGAAAAAAAGATAAAAATCCATTTCGACCCAACGGGCACGATACGTAATTTGCAAATGCGGGTGGCCGTGGCGTCCCCTAGGCAACAGCCTGATCCTTGTCCGTTTTTTTCGGACAACGGATCCACGGGTCAGATCATCCTTGCGGAAGAGCATATCAACAAATTGCGTGTATGCCTTTGGGCAAACGCAACAAGACGTTTTGTCAAATGCAACGAGACATCGCAAATAGATAAATCGTTGTGAAAATGCAACGTGAAAGTGTTTTGATACGGTTTTCCAGACCAGTTACATGTACATCTGTGCCAAAGATAGAAACGTGTTTCCTTAAAAATACATTTCTGAAATCGACATGTTCTTTTGAAACCAGAGTGTTTCCTGAATTTCCAATCAGCAGCGGTTTATTATACATGTTCATTTCCAGTACATATATTCAACTATGTTTTTGCATGTTAACTATTAATGTTAAAGGTACGTGTGTACATGTTAACATGCATGTAAATATATGCTGATGTATGGCATATAATGTATGGCCATGCATGACCAATTTCATGTATGGGCACTCAAGCTCTTTAACCTTCTCTTTGCTATTTTATAACTAAGCTAAAAAAATGATTTGAAATAAGTTTCTTAATTTCTCTTGCTAGCTTGTTTAAAAGCCACATGTTTCTAAGCATATAACCAAAAAACTGTCTAGCATAGATAGGTTTCCACTGAAGGGGAGAAGAAAAGGATATTTACATAAGCCAAACTGCCTTTGGCAATAAATCAATTGCTTTCTGAATTCTGAATACAGGGTTCAAGTTGGGAGTTACAAGGTGCCCCACTTGGAGAGGTTAACTCAAATGTTAATTCTATGGGACATGTTTGGGGCAAGGAAAAACTGTCCAACATGATGGGGTGTCCAACTTGAAGGGAAAGGTGGCACACATTTGAAAACAATGAAAACTGAGTGCTTTGACAGTAAGAAACCGTTTCACTCAACTTCCCGTTTCAGAACGAATGCAAATGATGCCATGTTTATCCAAAACAATCTAATCCGACAATATCGCGCTTCTAGCACGATGGCAAACGTGTCAGCTACTTGACTCAATAAACGGATCGTAACTAGGAAACTAATCTAGGTATGACAGTTCTTGCAGTAGGTAGGTGGGCGCATGCGCTAGCGGCGGTATAGGAGGAATGTGATTAATTCCCATCGAAAAGCTCGCTTCAATTTTCTTCCGTTATTGCTTAAACGAATT
This sequence comes from Rossiulus vilnensis, assembly GCA_034700785.1. Taxonomy (NCBI): domain Eukaryota; kingdom Metazoa; phylum Arthropoda; class Diplopoda; order Julida; family Julidae; genus Rossiulus; species Rossiulus vilnensis. The sequence continues at coordinate 3,248 of JAQIXS010005857.1, forward strand.
TTCAGGGAAACGCATCTCGACATAAATCAATACCGGATTTAATCTCCCCTCGATCTCTTCCATACACTCCAATTATCATTTTTTCACTCGATAAGAAAATGGGATAAAAATGCGCTATTTCCTGTATCAATACACGCGAGCCTACGGGCTGATGAGGACCGCTATCACGAGAATCTGCTTAAAAGAAAGTAGAGAAAAGGTTAATTTCGCTTATTCCAATAAGGTTTCTCATGGAGGATAAAAAAATGGCGGCGAGAGCAATTCGGTTTGCTTTCCATAACGCTTCGACTTTGAAGGAGTCCTTTTCAAACAAAATTCCAATGAAAAATGGCCCGCTAATGGAATCGTGTGCACCAAACATGCAGCTAATGGAAGAAAATTAATCCACTGGCACTGATAACATACGCAGAGATGGCGACTAAAGACAGGAAGAGCACGAAATCTATTTAAGTAATTTAAAAAGCACGCAATAATTAGTTCTAATCAAGCGTGAGAGAAAAGCATACGCTTCTTCTCCGGGTAAATATCGGCCATATGCGACTTATTCAATACATGATTAGACCAGAAATTTACTACGAATGGATAGGTATGTCCATTTAAATCCACATACTGCATGCTGACATACTGTACATAAAATACTTTTCTCCATTCACATTCATATAAGCTACATTCACATACTATTAATGTTTTTTTACATTCTTACATATGACTATATACATGTCAATTTTTTTACAGATATGGTCTTACATATCTCCTTATCTCTGCATAAAAAACTTCTATTAAAGTTAAAAATACATTTATCTTGGCGAGAATTAATTTGCTTAATGGAAGTGAGCAGTAATTGGCTCAATCTAAAGTTGCAATGTTTGGTGATGTCCATATTTGGCCTTATGTGGACTTAAACAGGTCGCACATGGCTCATTCATGGCCAGTTATGGTATGTATCACTCCATATATGGCCATATTCAACTTTTTCACCCTGATCTACATCTGCTGTATCAGCACACTACAACAATAGGGCAGGAACCTCTTGACAGTGCTTTGGTGACAGGCAAACGTATTACAAGATCTAAACTGCGATCCAGACCTGGTGATTCAAGGGTGGCACAATATGCAAGAAAATGTAATGCAATGTAATAAATGTTGGTTGCATTGGTGAGACAAATTCTCACAAACCATCGATAGTGCAAGCATTAATTTCTACATGATAGTTCATGCGACCTTGCCCACAGCAACATGGTATCGAAATGGGGCTCCAAAGGGGGTCATTACGATTACGCATTACCAACGCGCATTCTTTTTGTAATTTCCATTAGCAGAAATGTTGGAGAGACGCCTCGCTTACGTTGCTGATCTGTCTCAGGGGGTTTGCGACTGATTCGTGTGTTCGCATTCAGGTTAAATGCTCCAAGGTTCCTTTCAAATAAGAACATAATGGAACTGCGATGTTTACATTTTGCAAACGCGTTGCTATTCAGTACGTAATAAAAAAATACAAATTGCATTAGCCTTTTTTCCCTTCCACATAATGCGGTCTTTTGCATAATTTAAGTGCTGGAACAAATCTACATTTTTAGATTTAATTTCGCGCCTTGGCGGTAGAGATAATGCTGGAGTTCATATCATATAGGCTGGAGATAATGGCTCGAGTTCTTTTCGATTTCGCACCCAAATTTCCAGTCAAAATTCAAATTAATTCACAAAAATAACGCTGAATTGCGAATTGACACCTGACCGCCATGATGGGAATCAGACGAGTGCTCTGACGGAGGCTAGTGTGACGTCATAGCGTCATTTTAGAGGCTATTTTATTCGCCAAAACTATGCCGACAGGTTAGAGGAAACTCAAATTCAAAACAAAGTTTATGACTGAAGTTGCAACTGAAGACTACGTATATTTTTGAAACCGGAAAGCAACGTGGGAAGTGCGAATCGGAAACGTTCGAAAAATGTGTGGAAGCCGTGCTAAGAGGCTGTTTCTGAACATATAGAACATCACCACGAGATTCTACGGAGTCCCTCGAGGACGCTGCGAAGGGAACTCCCCATCTAAATAAAAGCCGATATAAAACCCACCAAGATCCTCCGTTAGAGGACGATCTAATGTATCGGCATGCATTAAAACAGCCAAGAAGAAAGAAAGAAGACACACAATGAGATAAGACGAGACGGCTATCGATTAAATTTTTGAGGGGAAAAAATACACTGCCAAACAGAAAGAGCAAACGCCAGTCAGCTACTCGATTATGCGCATTTTGATCACCAGGGGGAAGCCAAGCGAGCGCCCGGATAGACACTCAACCGTCTCCAATTTTGAATATATTTTTTTTCGAAAAATATAATATAATAAGAAAAAATAACGACAGTTGCAAAGGGTCAAATAACGAGACGCAGGGCGCCTGAAATACTGACCAATGAAACAAGAAGCGCCAGAAAATGCCAGTGAAGCCCTTGAATAGGGCAATCAATGCGCTCAAGCATGTGAGCAGTGATTGCCACCCATCTAGGGGTTGATAGACGGCGATTGATAGAACATCTAAATGCAAGCATGGTAGTTTTGCAAATTAGTCTTGTTCCTAACAAAGGGTGGATTCTGCCTTTGTTGGCCACGTTGGAGCCATATATTCGATTCAAATCAACCCACTGTCAGCAATGATATGCCAAGTGGTAGGGGGTATAATCCATCAGCCCATGTTAATCTTTTTTATTCAGTGGTTACCATGGTATATTGGTGGTCACTATCATCACTGCCAAACTGAATTTCTGTTAGCTTATGGTTATCCTCTGAAAGAGAATTCTAACGTCTGATGGCGTGCAATAATAAGTCCAATAGTATGGATCCGAACGGGCTCGGATTTCCATTAGTGGATTTGAATGTAAGGTTCTACCACCCAGGTGCTTTCGTTCGTAAGATGCCTTCTCCTCCCCCTTCCCCCACTGAATTAGTATTTCCAAGCGAAGGACATTTTTAAAATAAAAAAGGTGCATGTATTGAGTCTCCCTTGAGTCTTGATTGCATTGTCTTCAACTGGAGATCCTTGATCATTTGGGAAACGCTCCCATCTAGCAGCTCTATCCTGCATCATTTCGAGTTCCTGCACTAGACCCAGTAAGTATTCCAAATTGGGCAGAAATATTTAACAAAGCTTCTTGCACATGACAAAGTCCGATCCTCTTTTAACCTTTCCGAGGGCCATTTTTCAATATTCATTGGACAAATCTAAGCGCTGATTAATCAAATTTGTAATTTTACTAATGCATGCATATGAAACCCAGTGTGTATCGTCTGTAAATAAATTGATTACAGGTAATTTTCAGTAATTGACATAGAGAGGTGGATGACCATATCTGTATAAGTCAAAGAACGATGATAAAGAAGGACAACCTTCTATGTCAAAATTTGCAATGGAAAAGCAACCTCCATTCTCAATTTCTTCAGATTTTATAATGCATGACAAATGGACTTGCAAAGTGGCTTTTTCAACTGGTAAAAACTCGTTTGTCTATAAGCATTTATTATTGATTTATACCACAAAACTTTGTCAGATATAGGAGGTGGTTTACAACATCATATGATGTTTATATTAACACCACAAATATATCCTTCCTCAAAAGATAGACGTTTTCTGAATTTCTGCAAATCATGACATAGAAGGTTGCTATTCCTCACTATCAATATCATGGATGCACATGGATCTGTACGAACATGTATGCATTTTATGGACTTACAGTGTAAATGAACAAAATGGGTACACAGTATTTGAATATAGATGTACAAATATGCCTATATAGGTTTATTTGTGTCTAATTTCTGGTCTAACCATATACAGAATAAGGCAAACACACGAATTCCTAATTTCCTAGATTTAATTTTTCCACCCAGGGCAGGCCGCTCAATGGTCTGTTTCCAAATTCGAGCTGCTAACGGATGTGAACAAGCGCCCCTGGTGGGCTGTTCCGGAATTGCAGTGGAACAATGGCGAATGAAAGTGTGACAAGGCGAGCAAAGAAGCTGTAAAAACGGCCGCGATACATTTGCATAATAAAGCGGAAGTCGAGACGGTAATTGCATTTGCAAAACGAAATCGCCACTCAGGGAGTGAGGTCAATGGAGTCAGAGAGGTCGGACGCTCAGAAGGTCACATGACAGTATGGCTGACTAGCATGGCTGATTACACAAGTATGAAGACTGCAAGGGAATTGACTTAACTGTCAGGTTCGCGTATTCCTGACGGTTTGAATACGGAAATAAGTGACCTAAAAGGCAATACTGCTGATTTTACGACAAACGTAAGCCTGAAGGTTACAAGTATTTAAAAATCTATTAGAAATTTTAAATGTTTTATTGCAATTTAGTAGGTTTTAGGCAATACAGATCCAAATGAGAAAACGGCGATTAAAGAAATGAATCCCAGCCAAATAGTAAAAATTATAAGCTGAGAAATAAAATTGTAGTTTAAGCAAAATAAACAGAATGGAATCCCAGTGGGAGAGAAAAGATAGTCAGTGAAAGATGAATGTCATTAGGGAAAGCAAACCTTAACAAGACTTCAAACTCCAGATAAAGCCAAGTCAAAGTTTCAACGCAATAATACTTCACCGCGAAATAACCATGGGAAGAAAATACATTTCCAAGCAGAGAAATAAACTCTTACCCAGAGAAAATAAACTCCAAAATTCAATCCCAACATAAGAAAGAAAAAAAAAGATAAATGGCAATCAGAGAAAGCGCATGCTAACCAGAAAAGCAAAAACACTTAATAGAGAAATAAAACCTCAACCAAAGAAATAATTCTAGACCGCGAAAAGAAATCCTAACCTGATAAAATAAACCACTGACAGAATGCAATCCCTATAAGAGAAAATAAAACTAGTCAGTGAAAGATAAATGACAATCATAGAAAGCAAATCTTGACTAGGCAATGAAAATCCAAACCAGATTAAGCAAGCCGTAAAACAAGTCTATAACAAAAATGCCAGTTTATTCCCCAAATTTATAAATCCGTGCGCAATAAAGAAAAATAATCCAGTTAAGGCATCCAACAGGTTGGCGTTGCGTCGAACGGTCGCTAGATGGCACTTGGATCTTGCCAGCGAAGCCATTTCATCTCGAGATGCCTCTCGAGGACGAACAAAAATGGTACTAAATTTGAACAACAAAACCCTCGTTTCGTCGAGACCCTGAGGTAGTGCTGGTAATTCGTTTCCCTCGTAAGATCTGCTTGTGCTTCCGACATGACGGAAAGGCATATTTTCGCCATTAGAAATGTAATGCAGGCAGAGCGTCATCGCTTCTTAGCGAAACAGCGGAGCAACTAATGCGTTCAGCTTGTGATCTAATGTTCAACAAATTTAAAAAAAAATAGAAATAAAATATATACTGGCTAGTTTTGACGTATATATACTGTATACATGTACATGTCATCTAAGTCTTATTGATCACCAAAAGTATATAAATATGTATACTGTTTTTTATTATAGCCTGAACTGATATCAGTATGCTAATAAATACCACTATTTACTATTATCAGTATGCAAAGTGATATCACTCAATTTTTTTTACTAATGTCTACCACCACATTTCGGCAATAATTTGTCATCTTTCATTCACGATTTCCCGACTTTAACGCTGTCATCAAAGTCTTATCGATCCCCAAAAGTTGTCCAAATTCTGCACTGAGCGTTCAGCAAAGATCGAATTCGGTTCCAACAAGTGCAGTTGGGCGTGTTTGCTAAACGCACACCTAGTCTAGCAGCGAACTAAGAGACAGTGCAGTTTGAATTCTGCAAAGCTACTTGAAACTCAATTTGCAGGTGGTGTAGAAGCTTTTGGATTACCTTGCGATGGGCGTTTTTGATCCCGGCTTCGTCATCGTTTTCTCTTCGCCCGGCTGCCAGCCAAAAGTTGCAGGCCTAATTTCGGGCATTAAAACCTGGCTTGGCGGAATTTGCCTAAATTAATGATTCCGAGCCGCTTCACTGATCCGTGGCCGGCCCGCTCGCCTGCAGCACGAGATCAAAAGAAGCTCGGTCCCAAGGGAAGCGCCGCCATCCTTAAGGCGCTTCAGTTATCCGCCCCACCCGAGGGACTTTCAGCAATTAAACTTCTAATAACCAATCAAAATAAGTCATTCGTGCCGAGTGGTTCGCGGCGATACGGGTCGCGCGCTGATGCGCTCCCTCCCCGTGCTTAGCGAATTAACCGGCGCGGCGCCCCCTGGCGGCTGATTCCCTATTCAATCCCAACCGGAAAATTACGCTCATGCATGTACAAAAACAGCTAAAACACGGCATCAAAACCTCGAATCACGAAATAAAAATCCCAGACAATCCGCAACGTAAGAGCGGAATTGGACATAATACAGAGAAAGATTTCGAGTTGGGCACCCCATCATTTTTGAAAGTTTTTCCATTAACCAAACATGTCCCATAAAATCAGCATTAGAGGTAACCTCTCCTATAATTCGCAAGTTGGACATTTATGCACTACAAAAATTGAAAAAAAAACCCTGTATGTTAGACACAATTCAGCACGATGTACATGTACATTGTATGTCCAGGTAAATGAGGCGCAAGTGAAGACATGTATGCTCATATACGAAATTGGGCGTGTGACATCAGCAGGGTACACTATTTGCATGTACGTACTAGTTCATCAGTATGGATTCTGGGCTACATTTTGTGCACACAATTTGTTTTAAAATTACTGCATGCTAATCAAAGTAGGCCTATGGTAATCATGGACCCAAACATATCCCATAAAATTAGCATTATAGGTAACCTTTCCACGTAGGACACTCCATAATTCCCAATTTGGACACTTATGCACTACTAAACCTGAAAAAGCCATGCATGTTAGACAATATTCAGCAAGATGCATGTACTGTTATAATGCACATGTATATGAGGCACAAATGAAGACATGTTAGACACATGCCATACATCAGCATACACTGCATTTGCATGCATGTGCTAGTAGGATGTTGGGCTAAATTTTCTACACCCAAATTTGTTTTACAATTACTGCATGCTAACCAAGGTAACGGGGAAGGCAAAATATCTTATAAAACCGAGGTTTCAAATGATGCTTTTAGTTCCCATCAAGCAAAAACGAAATTTTTCCTGACTATTTCCGACCATTTTTCTCTTCCCCGACTTTCCCAGAACCCTAACCGGCGATGGCAAACTTGAACAACAAATCCTAACCATAAAACCAATACAATATCAACCACAGAAAAATTATTTTTCGATGGTTTCTTTTTACTCCTGCTTTTTGCTAATCTCGTACTCTTTGCATACAGTCGCCACCAGATTGATGGTGTTTTAATACGATGCTGCCAGGCAGGGGAGGACCATCAATCACGGTGACGTCAGTCTCTCTTGACGTTAGCCCTCGTCGTTCCCGGTATCGTTAATTACGACGCTTACGTCACGCTACCCTCCGCTACCGTGGCAGTGACTGATGAGTCAGCTTAATTAATTCGAGTGGAAGACCAATAAAGGGAGTTGCAAGATGGCCGCCGCAGTTTGCTCCTCTTTCATTTCCACTAATTTTTTACGCTGCCTTCTTTTTCGAGTTAAACATCAAAAATTCACAAAACTGACGTTAATAATTGCTTCATCATCATTTCGGTTGCGGTTCACAGTCCCGCTTAATCATCTGCCTTTATCCGTCGCAAGAAGTGAGGGTATTTCCCGCAAGACTGGCTTATTCGAAAGTAAATTTACTAAATCTCCATTACCTTAGAAAAATGAACGTAGCACAACATGTCCAAATTATTTCTGATTTCCTATCGCTTTTTTCCCCTCAATTTCTTATTAAAGAAAGTACTCAAATCTGTACTCAAGGATTCAAATATTTCTGCGTGAAAATGAAATTTAACATTCTAATTTTTTTTTGCTAGAGTTGTTCTAGTCGACAACAGCTCAAAACCCTAGCTAGAACGCCTAGAGTACAGTGTGCACAGTGATATAGCACCGCATCAGTATATAGCTGCGCTTATGCTAGAGACTCGTACAACGTGTAATCAGCTCTAGCCACTGTCCTTCAAATTGGTCCAGTATACACAGGTTGTAGAGCGATCTGCCCTAGGAGTACTCTACCGCTGCTCTAGGTAAGATAAATATGCCTTAAGTGTGCAGTTAGAAAGGTCTAGCTAGAAAAAACGTACTCTAGATGGTATTTTTTCTATAACGTATCGATGCCCTTACAATGCCTCAAAATGTGAGTCCTCAACATATGCATATGTTTTGCAATAATTGTGATAAATGAAAGTGTCCAACCTTAAAAAGGTGTCAGTTTTACATTGAGATTGGAGAGCCTTATTGTCAAAAAAAATGCATGCGTACGGAAAAAAACATACTTTAAATTCCGATACCAATACATCTTTAGTTTAACGCTATGCACATTTAAGATTCGGTGATTTGTTATAGCGTTTTGCCAAATGTAAAATCCCAGGCTTACGGCACCGATCGGGTGGCGCCATCTATCGACGACGAGCAACAACATTGATTTC
>JAQIXS010005858.1:0-11763 GCA_034700785.1 Rossiulus vilnensis
TCGTGCGATTATATGCTTAAGCATTTGAAGCAATAAGGGTCAGGAAATTGAAACGTGGTTATTTTCTGTTAATCTCCAGGAATTTACGTGAGCTTGACTTAAAAATGTTTTCTGATTTTTGATTTTGATGGGATTAAATTTAGGCCCCTTTTTCAAACTGCTTTTTTAACTTTTAGCATTAACTTAACAGGATCTTCGACTAATCACAGCGAATTCCTGTAAGTTATAAGAAATGTTTCTCCCGTAGAGCGTTCGTTACATTGAGAGGCTAATACTTGGGAGGTTTGGGTATTTTTGCTGATTTGATGGGAATAAATTTATGTTCATTTCTTAAACTGCTTATTAAGTATGTTCAATCGGTTAATTTTATAATGAGTTTTATATCAATGCAATTAATCAATCGTGGAATTTATGTCTATATTTAAATGTTACATTTATTCGGCATTAATATTAAGACAATGCCCTAAGCAAAAATTTGCCAAAAGATAGTTTATGATTGTGGTTTTTGGGCTGCATTTCATGTTTTATATAATTATGTTATTAACTACGGTAAGACATTTTGCTTTAGTGGAATCTCTCATAAATGTTTTTAAAAAAAGGAACAATCATTTTTTTTATTAAGTATGCCTGCAATTTAAAAGAATTAAAATCTTTATAAAAAGTTTGAAACCGAAGCATGCACATTCACGCGCAGAACCAGAAGCCTCAGCCAATATCCTCATCGGGCGACTAAATAATTACAGTAACCAAGGTATTAGACCTTATATATTCATGTATGCATTCATCCGAACATATTACAATATTACAAAAATTATATTTCTTGAAATTAGGTTACAAACATTGAAGCCGATTTTTCAGGTTGTTGCGGTAAGAACGATTTCAATTGTTCTCACGAAACAATGGTTTTAACCAATTAGGCAGTTCTAATGTACAACTAATTATACACATTGTAAATATAGGCGTACAACATAACTCATTCACAATTTCAAACTCATTTGTGATAATCAATTCGGATGAATGCATACATGAATGTATAAGGTCTAATACCTTGGTTACTGTAATTATTTAGTCGTCTGATGAAGATCTAAATAAAAGATCAAAACGTTGCGTATTGGCTGAGGCTCCTTATTCTCCTCATTGTTAACATCCAGCAGCATAATCGTAAAGATTAACTTTACAGAAATTCAGACAACTATTTATCCTATAAATGTAACATAGGCCTATTTGTCGGAATATATTTTAAAATATATTACGTGGATGATAATTTTAGATGCGATACGTAGTACGGTATATTAAAAGTCCTTAGTATATTAACCGGCATATATTTTAAATATTTTCTTAAATTTTTTTATCTAAGCCTTTATTTTAAATTGTATCCCAACGTTTTTGTTTCGGCGTTTTCGCCTAATACCTCATAGAATTACACGAATTGGCTTAAAATCCTTTTCACGTCCAATGCTGAGTTGCAATATACTGTAATATTCTTTTAAAGTACACGTGGTAACCTGTAGTTGGGAACCTGTCTTAGGATAGACAGACTTGTGGTCATGTGAGGACCTATATGCTAGAAGGGGGCACATAAACAGTGATGGACCAAAGGGGTTCTTTAGTCAGAAGTCAGAAAAAGGGAGTCACTTATTGGTCAAGAAACTTCTTTAGAAGAGGTATGTATGGGCCTATATTTAAAGGGTAGGAGGGTACGATCTTGATTTAACATTGATTTATTGTGGTTTTCTTTTTAGATAAAATTATTATTCAAATGGTGATATTTCGTTGAAATTCTCAATACAAACTTTAAGTTGTGTAAAAATTACCAATCATAAAGTGACATTCTTGTAAAATATTCAGTGTAATATTGATATTTTAATGTAATTTTTTTAATTAATTGATAAAATTAGATGTCTTCTTGCTGGAAAAAAACGAATTATTTTAAAATGCCTCACATGATTCAGTTTCTTTGCTCGCAACTGTGTTTAATTAAAGTTTTTCAAACCCAGGAAAGATTTTAATTTGGAAGTGCACGTTATGCATGCACATGTTAAATTGCAGTGGTAATTAATGAGCGTCCCTTGCTCGACTCACGACGCTTCAGATTCCTTATCTAAATAAATTTAAGACGGAAATGGGAACTTAAGCAATACCTAAAATTATTACACAAACAACCTTACGCCCGAAATTGCACATTCCGTAGTGTTCCATGGATCTAATTCTAATATCGTTAAAATTCGTCTAATTTTATTCAGTTTTTATTGATAGGTTTCCATCGGAAACAGAGATTTTAGAGTGACATGAAATTGTTCGACTGAAGGTAATTATTTATCAAAGTTTTTCCAGTATAATTCGGAACAAGTGTACTTCGTACTTTGTGATTAACATGTTCATGTAGGTCTATCAAAGGTAACGGATATATTGTTGATATTTTCTGCTGAGTTGCCCTATGTCAATAAGGGATAAGTCAATAAGTCTTCAATGTACCACAGCTATTAAGACTAGAAGTTTAAACCTTTTATCCTGGAGCATGTGCATGCATTTATGTTAAATTTGTTATTACTTTAATTTCAGTTACATTTTTGAAAGTTTTGTACAACAACTATCTAGCAATGTACGATAGGTTATTTGAAGGGCGTATCCATCCAGATTTTCTTTTGCTTTGCAAGGTTTGCATTGCTGTCATTTACAGTTTCTTGAGCTTGTTGCTTGAGTGCTAGAGTAAAGCATCAATCTATAGCAGCATTTATGCTAGAATGTGCATAGTGTAGTCGATTTTAATTATTGCCCTAAAAACTGGTTTAGCCTACACAGGCTGTAGAGCGTTATGCCTAGACCTGAACTAGTAGTGCTCTACCACTGCTCTGGACATGAAGCATTTATCTTCAGTATGCAAACGCCGCTAGAGAAGTCTTAACTAGAGAAATAACACTATCTAGCATTTTCTCTACAGAAGGCCTAGGGCTGTTGTTCAAACTGAGCGCAATTACGCTAGCGCTAGTAGCTGAGTGTTGCTAGAGGCGTGTTGCTTAATTCAGCTGCTGCTCAGCAGCTTGCCAGCAGGTCGGGCAAACCGTTGCTTAATTCAGTGTGCTTGTGAGTGACGTCATGAAACGGCATTGCTTAATTCAGCCGCTTGGGAAGCGGCTGGCCAGCCACGCAAGCCATATTTTTCTTGGCTGACTTAGCTTGCTGGCCGATTTCCACGTCATGTTGTCGTCATCAACATGGCTGCCCCAAACAGAAAGGAAGCTCATGGCAGTGAAATCAGCAGTTGAACTGTATTTATATTTCTTATGCAGTAGTTTTAAAATGTTAAGCTTTTATTCATTTCTTGTGTGATCCAGTTTAATTTTAGAAGTCATTTTGTGTTGCCGTCTGTTCATTCAGACGACAACATTTCATCTCATTTGTAACACGCGCTTAAACAGTGTTGCTAGTCCGCATGCGATATTTGTCAGGTGTTGTTTAATTCAGCCAAAAGCACAAAAAGCGCATACAAGCCACGCCTTAAGCCAGGCAAGCCAAAAGCGCAAAGTGGCTGAATTAAGCAACACGCTTTAGGCTACTGATAGCGCTGAGTATAACAACGTAATATCAGACGACAGTGCGTGTCGTCTACATTAGAATATAATCCTCTGAGCAGAAACCCTAATGGACGACCTATTCGTCATTTGTTACAATAATTTGACCAAATTATAATAAGTGTTTTAAGCAAAAAAATACAATTGATTTCATTGTGATTATGGGGGCATGCTTTAAATTTGGGTTCAGTTTTAGTACTATGTACTTCAATTATGAGATACCTATGCAACTATTCACATTATTTAATTATTCACATGTCATTGCATTTTGCATTTTGTTTGTTGCAGTTATTAAATTCACACACCGTCAAATTGGATAAAAAAAATCAGCCTACGCATATTGGAAACTTGCTTTTAAAGCAGATGATTCGTCCGAAATTTTTTCTCTTAGCCAAAATGGCGAAACTTAACCATGTGTTTGGTGGCTGAGACAGCTAGCTGCTTGGCCAGCGGCGAGCTTAGCCACAACTTGGCCAATTCAGCAATCAAGTGGCACCTTAGCCACTGAGTTTAGCAACATGCCTAGCATATCGGTACACAAAGGGAAAAGTTATTAATTATAATGTCAACTACTTTAATTGTAGACTCCGAAGCATTTACTCTAACATTCTTCATGCATTTTTACAAGCTATCCTGCTTAAGTGTAAAAATGTTTGAAGTGTTAAGAATTCAAAGCTAAAAATAGGAATATTTTAAATTTAATCTAATTTGAATTAATTAAATTTAATTAAAAGTGTAAAGAAAGTGTTTAATATTCTTCAATGTACCACAGATACATGTACATTGATAATAAATTGAACTCATATTAATTGGTAAAAATTTAGCATATTTTCTCACATATTATCATGCATATTTTAGAATATATCCCAACGTTTTTGTTTTCGGCGTTTTAGCGTAAAACTCCTTCGATACATTTCCATTTCTCTAATACTCCTTTATGCTTTAACTGGTTACGAAATTTAACACATATCGTTGTAAATATTAACAAATGTGAGAAAATTACATCGTAGAAGTCAATGAATTGGCTCAAAATCCTTTGCACAACCAAAACTGAGTTGTAACATCCAAACCAGTGTCCAAACTATTCTATTGTTAATTCCTGAAGAACACGTGGCTTGTGGATAAACAGAAACTTGTGGTCATGTGAGGACCTATATGCAGGAAGGGGACAGAGACTTATAATCACGCCATTAATTTTCTTTATAAAAAAGGAACATTCGATTTTTTCTTTAGTAGGCCTATCTTTAAAACACATTGAAATGTTCATTAGAAAGTATAAAACTGAAATTAATATTTTTGGGTGTTGAAATTAACGTGTTAAGGAAAAAAAAATTGTCCAAAAAATTCGCAAGCTACTTTTTTACACAAAACAATAAAATCATTGTCCTATATATAAGATAATATGTGATAAAATATTCTAAAATTATAAAAGTTAATTTACTTGAAATATACTAAAAATGTCATGAATTGGGACGCTTAGCATATTATGTGAAATACATGTGAAATTATATTGCGTGCAATACATACTTTAAATTACTATTAAAATATAACAGTATTGAACAATTTGATACAATTTAATAGTTTTCATATTTATTTCAAAATACATTTTACAACAATATACCTTTGCAATACATTTGTATTGCATTTGTAATGTGGAATTTGCTATATCAAATAATGAATGAGTTCGGATAGTCTCTTTGGGCCTCTTTTGGCAGCCCCAATCCTCGATATGGCAACAACCCAATCCTTCATTTGGCGGTCTTTGTGGCGCATCGCTTCAAGGGTTAAAAAATGGAGCAGAAAGAAGTAATCTTTGGAGTTGAGAGTTCCAAAGAGAAAAAGAGAAGACTCTCCCAAAAAAATATAATACGGAAACTGCAGGATTGAACGTAGCAATGGAATGGTTAAAGACCTCTTCTGATTTCTCTGATCGACCATATACAATTTCGAAAAAATAAATGCGAAAACTGAGGGTGAAAAGCAGGAACAATTTAGGTCCTCACGGAAAGCAGGTTTCTTCAGGAGGCGGGACAGAGTTTTTGGAGATGCTTTCTGGACGAAGTACTTGAAGGAAACTTCAGGGTACCATGGAAATTGACCAGAAATCCATGTTTCCGAAGCGCAGTATTTGATTGCTTTTGCGTACAACTTCTGGAGTAGACGTTGATTGGGAATCTCCTGGACACGATGGACTTCCAAGATGCGTTTCCACACATATGGGACATCGGTGTAGTACGTCAGAAAATCAATTCTGTTCATGTTCTCTTTCAATTTGAAGACATATTCTTCTTGGCCGTACATGATAGCTATCAAAAGCCTGTATTCGCCTGCCAGAGTTTCATCTTCGAGGATTCTCTCGATGCTCCTTGCCACGTCCACGGTTCCATAAGCGGTCCAAATCGGACTGTGGTCAAAGTTAAACGACTTGTGCCAAGCTCTGTACTTCTCGTTCATTGGCTTCTCCCAATACTTGAGGACTGTTTTAACTGTAGCCGGTACTTCCAGAGCATCTATCGCATCTTCTATGGACCTCGGACTGTGGCCAACCACCTTAACGCAACACATTGTCTGCAAGGGCTGAACAGGCATGCCGATGAAGTCACCAAGATCCATTTCTGCCAATCAACAGTCTGGCTTCTGAAGTGCAATATCTTGCAATGATATATATCTAAAATTAAAACAAAATGAATAGAAATTAAATCAGCAGTTGCTTAAAAAAATTGCAGTGAGTCAAAGTAAACATTGATAATTAAACACATACTGTAGAAACTATTGTAATGGATACGATATTTTGTTAAGCAAATTTATGATATTATTTGGAATATTAAGTGAACTTGTAGAACTTATAGGATCAGTTTGCAACTCTGAAATTTATTAAATCATTTTAAGAATGCATTAAAAGTGATTTCAAAATGAAACAGTGTCTCAATCATACTTTAAATGCATTTTTTATATATATAGGAACGACTCTTGTCCTTCTCGTTCAGTAAAATTCAAAGCATTTTGCTCAAATCCTAAATTTATCTTTAAATTTATTGCTATTTCTTTGTAAATAAAAATTCATTACTACTTATATGATGCAGTTTTCATAATCATTTTTTTTTCATCAATCAAAAATCAGATTCATGGGAAATTAATTTGCTAAGATAATTCACAAGAATAATATCAAAATATTATTACAGATATATTTCAAATATATCAATTGGTGAAGTACACTAGCCCTGAAGTACACGTGTTAACAGGTGGTTAGAAAATTTAACACGTGGCTTGCAGATAAACAGAGAAACGTGGTCATGTGATTTGTTTTCATATAATTTCAGGTATACATGTACTATTCCTCCGTTTCGTATATAATTTAGTTTCTAAATAAATTTCAAATATAAATTAAGGCGAAATTTATGGAGGAGTAATTACGGATTTTAAACAATGTTAGGCCAATCATGTCTTCCTTTAAGTTAATTAATTTTTCAAAACATATACTAAGTTAGTTCATTTCGATGTGGGATTACTAATCAAACCAGCAGCTTTCGTTATTTTCAGAAAAATTATATAAATCAGCACGCACATTCACGTATGGTAGATACTATACTAGTATTCGGCCTATTCACTTGAGCTGATGAATTTTTCAAAGGTTTTCATTAATTAAGGAAGCAACTCGAAGTGCTAAATCCACTAGCAATACTGATAGGACAACTATTTATCGTATTAATGTAACATAGGCCTATTTGTCGGAATATATTTTAAAATTAGTTACGTGGATGATAATTCCAGATGCAATACATAGTACGGTATATTAAAAGTCCTAATTCATGATGTATTTCTAGTATATTAACCGGCATATATTTTCAATATTTTCTTAATTTTTTTCATTTAAGCCTTTATTTTAAAATGTATTCCAACGTTTTTGTTTTCGGCGTTTACGCATAAAAACCAATTTGACATCACTTAGTCCTCTTCATACTTTAACTGGTATGCAAATTAAAACACAATTCATTAAAAGTATTAAGAAATGTTGGAAAAATACCTCATAGAAGTACACGAATTGGCTGATAATCCCTTTTCACGTCCAATTGTGAGTTGCAATATACTGTACTATTTTCTTTAAGTACAAGTGGTAACCTGTAGTTGGGAACCTGTCATTAGATAGATAAACTTGTGGTCATGTGAGGACCTATATGCTAAAAGGGGGCGCATAAATAGTGATGGATTTTGACCAAAGGGGTTCTTTGGTCAGGGGTCAGAAAAAGGGAGTCACTTATTGGTCAAGAAACTTCTTTAGAAGAGGTATGTATGGGTAAAGCGAAGGCCTATTTGGAAAGGGTAGGAGGGTACGATGTTAAGAGTACCCTAGGTAGTAATTTAGGGTAACAGGTCTATTTAACGGAGTCAATTGATCTAGTGTAATCTAGCTAGGGGACTTTCGTTACTTTAGCAAGGAATACAAAATTATAAATAAATCATGAGAAAATGGAGTTTTCACGAACTCTTTGAACTATGTTGTTTACGTCAAAAGTTTTTTTTGGTAGATAATAATCTGAATCTTTTTGGATTAGCTGGTTTTTATAATATTTTAACATATATGTCAAAATATATTTTCAACTTAATAACGTGCAATATAATTTCAGATATATTGCATAATGCGGTACATTTAAAAAAATATTTCGTCATATTTTGAAATATATTTCAACATCATTTGGGATCCGAGGTTTTGATTAAAAATATTAATAATTAATGAACTTGCTACGTTTTTTCAATAGAACAATTAAAATTGTATTAACAAATATTCATTTAAAGATAATTTAACGCAAAGTCAAGATTTCAGAATGTTTTAATGTTTTATTTAAAGAAAAAGAGTTTGAATTATTGAATTTATGGAATTATTTATCGTTTTTTTATAAACGACGATACACTATTGACTTCATTTTTTTGCCAAAAAATTGTTTAGGAACATAATTGTACCTGCAAAGTAAACAATTATTTAGTGTCTGCGTGTGTATATTTGTTCGTTATAAAACATGTTTTCTCGCATTAGTTGATTTGTATCTAATCATACTTTTCAATGCTTTATAGAAAACTACTGCATGTTTGGCAATAGCTGAGAAAATAGGAATTGATAGAATGTCTAAAACATTGATTTATGGTGGTTTTCTTTTTTGATAAAAGTGCACGTAATGCATGCTCATGTTAAATTGCAGTGGTAATTTATGAGCGTCCCTTGTTCGACTCACGACGCTTCAGTTTTCTTACCTAAATAAATTTAACACGGTAGCAGGCACTTAGGCTATACCCAAAATTATTAAGCAAACAACCTTGAGCCCGAAATTGCAACTTCCGAAGGGTTCCATGGATCAAATTTAATATCGTTTAAATTCGACTAATTTTATTCAGTTTTTATTTAAAGGTTTCCAAAGGAAACAGAGTTTTTTGAGTGACATAAAATTGTTCGACTGAAGGTAATTATTTATCAAAGTTTTTCCAGTATAATTCATAACAAATGTACTTTGTACTTTGTGCTCAACCTGTACATGTAGGCCTACATGTGCAATGTCTCTCAAAGGGAACGGATATATTGTTGATATTTTCTGCTGAGTTGCCCAATGTCAATAAGTGATCAATGTATCACAGTTATTGAGAACTAGAAGTCCAGCCCGTTTTGCATATGTTTAATTTGTTATTACTTAACTTTCAGTTACATTTTTTAAATATTTGTACTACTACTAACTAGCAATGTACGGTAGGTTATTTGAAGGGCGTATCCATGAGCGTTTTAGCACTCGGTGGTTATTGTGGTAAATGTTGATTTAAGACTCAGTATTGAAGCTTAACATGAATCGTTCTAAGTAGGTTAGATTTTCTTTTGCTTTGCAAAGTTTGCATTGCTGCCATTTACAGTTTCTTGAGCTTGTTGCTTGAGGACTAGAGTAAAGCATCAATCCATGGCAGCGTTTATGCTGAAATGTACATAGTGTGATCTGCTCTAACCATTGCCCTACATACTGGTTTAGCCTAAACAGGTTTGAGATCGTTATACCAAGACTTAAACTAGGAGTGCTCTACCATTTCTCTGGGCCGGATTAATTCTGATTCAGTCAGAAGTTTAGCTAGAGCAGTTGCACTCTATCTTGCATGTTCTCTAGTCTATCGGTATCCAAAGGGGAAAATGATGGATCCTAATGTGTTCAACAATTGTAATCGCGTACTTTGATGCAGTTGCTTTTACATGCTTCATGC
Source organism: Rossiulus vilnensis (assembly GCA_034700785.1). Classification (NCBI taxonomy): domain Eukaryota; kingdom Metazoa; phylum Arthropoda; class Diplopoda; order Julida; family Julidae; genus Rossiulus; species Rossiulus vilnensis. Next base: position 9,804 of record JAQIXS010005858.1, read on the forward strand.
ATTTAAAAAAGTGCTCCTGTTAAAGTGTAAAAAATTTAAAGCCTAAACTCAGAACATTTACTTTGTTTACATGCAGCATTTAAAGTAATTAGTACTAAATCAATCGTGAATGTGAACACATCAGCTTGTGATTTATTTGTCCCAAATTTGTTCCAATCAACCATGTAAAAGGTTAATGGAAAGTTAAATCGAAATTACTCGTCACTTCCTATTTCCTGTATTTTGGGTTACATCAAAAACCAGATTCAGGCTGATTTCGTGATTTGCACTCTATGATTTGCAGAGGCAATCTCACACGCCCAAAGGTTGCACCAGGTTTTAGCACAACGAAATAGACCACACCACAAAAGTTTGTATTGCTAGTTTTGAAGAGAGGATTGTTGGGTTTTGCCTCATACTAGTCTTGCCATGTAAACTAACGCTATCACTGCTTTAGATTGAAATGCTTTACGGTAGGACTGCTTTAAACAGTGCTTGTCAACGTGGTGATTTTTAAATTATTTAATGTATGATGGTTGCCAATATAGTTTATTTCTAAGCAATATCCGAACTAAGCATAAAAAACATTGGTAAACAATGCTTTGTCGAATATATTGGCCAATATATCCCGTTTTAAAATATACCGGTACATCAGTCAATCTAAACCAGATGACAGAAATTTTATTATTTTGTACACATAGATTTGGGATCATTAATAAATGACGTCATGGGAAAATCATCTCTGGTACTCATGCTCATGCTAATGTTATTATCAAATGGTAACCACATCCAACGTCATGCTATTTTAACATATGTTGGTCGGTTTCTGGCAAATGCCTTTTCGAAATTACCTTTTCAATTATTATAACATATTTAAATGTGGTTGGCAAAATATTTTTAAAGCATTAATCGTGAAGATAAGTTTCTAAACAAAAAGTGCAATGTATTGATTTTGCTTTATAACTTTGTAAATGCTCTTTTGACATTAAATACTAACAAAAAATTAAAGTGAATTAGAAAATTTGTTAAAACTATGGTAACCATCATGAAGATAGCTGACATGGGACACGCACCCTGTCTCCCCAATGCAAGGCTTAAAGGCTAAGCCACGATAAGAATAGTATGGATCTAAATAAGCTTGAAGTTAGGACAATTCTTGAATATTTTTGGACGAATCTAAATGCTTGATTAGTCAAACCAGTGAAATCTGTAATATTTCATAAAAATTTCATAAAAATATATTTTCATGCAAAAAACATAACATAAATTATAAGAAAATAAAAAAGTTGTACATGAAAATGGTGATTTAGGTTACTAACTATTTAAAATAAAACAATGAAACATAAGTAAAATTAATCAGGTTTATTGTGGTAACAGGTTAGATGCAGTCGTTATATTTCCAGCTAAATCTTATTCAATTGTTTTTTTCTCTATCAAGATAACTTGCGAATAATGTCCATGAAGAAGTTTTCGGCAACGCCAAACGGATCATTGTCCAGTGGAGGACATATGGCGATATCTCTGTAATTTTGGATTAGCTTTGTCAGACCACGTATGAGTTTTGATCGTCTCTTTGGGCATTTTTCTGCATCCCCAGTCCTCAATATGCTAACAACTAATTCCTTCACATGGTTGTCGGTGTGGTACGTTGCATCTTGGATAAAATAATCTAGCAAATCAAAATAATCATTGCAGTTTAAAGTGCTTAAATAAGAAAGAGAAGCCTCTGCTAAAAACAAATGATAGGGCCACTCCACGATTGAAGTTAGCAGCGGAATGGTTAAAAACGTTTTCCGGTTTTCCTGTTCGTACTTATTCAATTTCGAAAATAGATATGCAAAGGCTGAGGGCGAAAAGTAGGAATCCTTCAGGTCCTCACGGAAATCAGGTTTATTAAGCAGGTGTGCCAGAGTTTCTGGGGATGCTTTCTGGACGAAGTACCTGAAGGAAACTTCAGGGTACCATGGAAATTCACTAAAAC
>JAQIXS010005859.1:0-11763 GCA_034700785.1 Rossiulus vilnensis
CTTATTTTCGCTTCGTTTTCTGCCTCCACCGGAAACGCCCAAAATGATGAGGGAAAGCCGGATACGTCCCTCTCCCGCTTCACGAATCCGGTAAATGTGGATATGCAGTTCCCGATAAAATGGTGCGCGCGGCCCAGGATGGCCAGATCGACGTGAGGGTTGGAAGGCTCCAGGTGATAGGCTCGCACCTGAAATTGCATTCAAAAAATTGTGCTTAAGATTGTGTGCCAAAATGTGTTTTTTTTCCACGAATCATCGAAATAATTTAATTCTGCAACCACCAATTGGGCCCTTAAAAAAACTGTCTCAGAAAAAAACTGACTCGTGTCAGAGATTAAATTCACTGATAAGTTAACATCGACTGGGGGACCAAAGATTTTACTGCCAGAACCTTGTAATTTCGATTTTTTAACATTTTTACATTTACGTATTTTCTGGATTAAAATAAATTGCTGAATCTAAATTTCAACACATCATAAATATTTCCCAAATCATTGCACTCCTAGCTGCTATTTCCAAAAACTTGTAAGTCTACTGAAAACCTTTTTCTGGAAATTTTCTTCTCAAAAATCTTATTTCACGGGACTAATTCTGTCAGCTTAATAAGTGATTCTCACCTTGAGTTTCTTGAGAGCATGGTTCAACTCCTCTATCATGTGGTCGTGGTCCGACGCCACGAAGACTGCCTTAGCCTTGATATCCCTGACGGCACGCTTCACCTGCTTCAGGATAGTCTGCTTGGATGGAAAACAGAGCTCCGCAGTGGCCTTTCCACGCTCGTTGCCATATCCGAGGCACTGAGGTGCGGCAAACAGGTTGGGGGCGTGTGGGACGTGCTCGCAGGCCCTCGTCCAGTCAATGCCGTTCCTTAAGTGAATCCCCACAAAGGCCCCTTTGGGAAGCGTGGTCTTCACAAACAAGTCTGCCTTCCGTCTGATGGTTGCGCTCCACTCCATGTAGCGGTGCAGAGCGCGATTCTCTGACTGAATTGGGAAGCTGGCAGGGGCACCCATGAAGGCCAATACGGGATACTGCGATGCTGGATACCTTTGAAAAAAAATGTTGATATGGTGTGACTACTGGAGTCAACCGACGATATATCATACTTACAATTTAAACATACGACGCACTTTTTATACAAAAAAATTACGATACAAATTATGGTGCATCTTAAAATCAGGTACAAAGCAAAATGCAATCTTGTTAACTGGAAGAATCATAAAGCATGTAACAAACATTTTTTGAACACGTTTGCAGCGCTTTTGATAATGTTGGGAAAAATACAGCAATATTATCCAGCATTTTCTCTAAATATAACAGTAAAATTGTCCAAAATGCTTACATCCTGCACCCTACATATAACTTTATGTTAACCTTTTGCTCCACAGCTCAGCAGCGTCTTGATGATGGATGTCATAGTGCAGCGGCTCATAGAACTCAGACCTGTCGAAATCAATGCCAAAAGTGTCCCAGAACGGGCCAAACGGATTGCCCTCCTTAGCTCGGCAGTCATTGGTGCTCTCCCTTGCCATGTAGCAGAACACTGAGGAATTGCCAAGCGTGAATCGAACCAAGGTCCATGAATGCCATGTTTTTGTTTCCAACTCCAACAGATATGGCTTACGAACGTGACCATGAAAATGCCTTACCGATTCGCTTTCCTGGTGGCCAAAGAGTTGGAGCCAGTCGCTTCATGAACTCCTCCATGGTAATGACACGATGGTATTGTAAGAGGGGTTCCACCTGGAAGTAGTTGTCAAAGGGGACTTGAACCTGTGGTAAGTAAATGGAAAAGTTAATCATGGAATGCCGTGCAAACGCCTAAATATCGAGTGAAGATCGACTTTAACAGAACGTTTAGCAATGAAGGATCCTAAATGCCTATGCCTTTAATGGTAAAATCTACAAATCCTACAAATTAAAAAAAAGATTTACAGTTTTCGACCATCAATTTATGGCTTTCAACCAAATGTTGGAAGAACAAATATTTATGGTTTCTCTCCAAACATTTCGGATTTTTAATTGAAGATTTTTCTTGGTTTCAAGCAACCATTTATCGCTTTCCACCAGTGAAGTCTGTTCCTTCTACCATTGCAGGAAAAAGTTTTAGCATCGCCTTATATAAACTCAGACCGATTTTGGGCTGCCTTGACGATACTCCACCCATGGAGGAAGAATCAGCGTCCGGTTCAAGCCATGAGCAAACGCCAGGGAACCCAAAAAATATTCGGCCTGGTTTCCAAATCGACCTGAAACGAAATCAATGAGCAAAAGCTATTCGGTCAAGCAGTTTAAATAGTTGAGATCGAAGGTAGTGCCACTTGAGATGTCAGATTTGGAGTTTTCGGGCTATATATTTTTATTTTCACTCAATGGTAGGCCTACAATTCTAATGGTATCTACAGTATAGCTGCGCAAGTGCCCCTTCTAATCATTCTCTTATTAGGATTGTATGTGAATCCTAAATCACATGTTGCCAGGCTTCATGAAACTTGTTATGCTTTCCTAAAATTCATTTATAAGTATATGTCTGTATTTTGTCACTGCTGTCAAGAGTGGAAGTACGTTGCTTTTGTTCAGTAACCTTTGCTGAATTCTTAGTTTCGATCAAACACGTTTCATCGACCTTGTCAGCTGACAAGTGCACCGATTTGACCTCAGGTACCTGACAGGTCACTTAGGATTACATGGTGAGTTTTCCAAGCTTTGTTTTTAATTGTAACAATTTTTAAAACATGAAAGACGTACAGGTGCTACAGGATATACAAACTAGAAGTCGTCCTTTCGGGCGGGGGGTCCGGCGGTTTTGAAATTTACTGTCAACTTTGAACTTACCCATGCAGGGACAATAGGCCACGTATCCGTTGGGGTCAATGTCAAGGAAATCATCAACGCACATAAACGGCGATAATGCCGACAAAAACAAAGACGTAAACAGCAGCAACTTATTGTTACAAGAAATGCTCGAGGTGCACATATTTGTTTTGTCAATTTTTAAAACTCATTTCGTTTTGTACCTGTATCTAGGCTGTCATTCTCAAAGTCGATTAGCACTTGAGTCTAGGTTGGGGAACTTTAGTTGACGGTGGACATGGAGTTTGTCGGATGCACATATTTTTGTTCAAGTTATGATCGTGGATAATTGATTTTTTAATATAATGCCGCTATTTTCAAATAAGTTTTCTCATCGTAAAACCTCGCCGCGCAAGTCGTCCTCGCTCTCCAATTTGCAGCGAGATATTGGCTCGCAGCAAAGTCAGGCCGAATTTGGGATTGATTACGGCCCTATTGTTTTAAAACTGGGTGATTCCCAAAGCACTTTTGAAGATGGCAAATGGGTTCATGGTGAGGAGAAATTATTGTCTTTTTAAACTCCGAAAATGTTCATCGTTTCACGTACAGATACAATTGCGGAAGAGTAAAACCATGTGTGCTTGTACTCCTCACAAGGTGATAAACTTGGGCATACATGTAGTTAGGTTTCATCCCTTCCTTGTGGCATTGCAGTTGTAAATTCTGGGGTGCCCTAATCAGCACAGTTTTAGCTCTTTAACAGTTGGCCTTGAGAACATTTTATTCTCTATGTAAAAAAGAATGAAGAAACCTGTAGTAATGATGCGAATTTATTTTGTTCCATAGATGGCAGCAGTGGGAATGCTTCTTCTTCCAAAGAGATAGCTAGTCTTAAAAAGCATAACCTACAACTGAAAGAGGAAAATAATCTTCTTAAAATAAAAGTAGACATTCTATTAGACATGGTAAGTACAATTAACTGCATGACATAATGTAGGTGGACTGTGGAAGTGCAACTTGTGAGATTTATTTGAATGGCATTATAGGTCTGTTGTCAATGTTTGGTGGTAACGTTTTGGCTGTGTCATTACAGATGCATATTGTACTTCCTAAATGTTTTCGTGTTTGCTTCGACTGCTTGTATGATGCAAATATGATGAGTTTATTTACTATTAATGATTTCGGTGCGATTTTAATGCGAATTTTGGTGTAAGTAATAGAAAGGAATGAAGGCATGATAAAGGAACCATCTTTGATTGTGGAATGGGATTCGTCTACCACTTAAAAGTGTGCGATTTGCTCACATAGTATACTGTAAAATTTGATTACAATAGATTTAGGGTTTGAAATCATATCCGTGATATTGACTTTGGTTTTCAAACTTATAACCAAAATTCCTTACTTAATTTCTCTACAAATCGTCCAGACCATACACATTCGTTGTATTTCTGTTTTTAAATTCCTTGACTTGCGTGTGGCCTATCCTACAACACACAAAATGTTAGGCAGCTTACAGGTTTGTGCATGCGCACGTTAAAATATGTTTGTTACTTCTTTTAAACCTTAAACATGTAACATTGATATATTACTTGGTACCATCCCATTTGAATTCATAATTTGTATTTTGCAGTTAGCAGAAGTGATGGCGGAAACCCATCTGCAAACAAAGGAAATTGAACAATTAAAGGATGTATTAATGGCTAATAAGAAACGATCAAGGAAATAGTGCATTTGATTACCAAACCTTAATTCAAAGAAAATATCTGCAATTCCATCATATATAGTTGTATATCAGATGACAGTTTTAATTCTTCCATTTAGAGTTCTAGTATTGCTTCATGAGCTTCCATGAGCATTTGTTCATGTATTCCAAAACATATACAAATAATATATACAGTATATTTATTTTTGTCAAAAATGGAAATATTCGCAATGACAGCCTTGAGCTACATGAAATTTAATTTTACAATGATGTTGTTATACACCCCATTGAGGTGGCAATCGCCAAATAATATTGATTTGATGGATTACACCCACCTATCTTGCTGCTAGTAGGGTGCTGAGTTAAATTGAATTGACAATACAATTGGTATGCATGCTTTTTATTTATTTTAATGGGTTGAAATACATTGTTAAAAGTAAATATACAATCATGTTTAGCAGCCTGACAATCTGTTTCAGTATTTTAAATAAATAAGTTGTTTAAAAACAAATTGTCCGATTCAAAACCTGCAAGCCTGCATATTCAAGAATCTTCCTAAACACAATGAGAGTACTGTGTTATGTGCATGTTTAATAAGGTAAATGGAACTGTCTGTCATTCAAATTAATGTCATACTTCATGTAATTATAAAAATGGCTGTTCATCTACATATAGTATATTTTTGTGAAATAACAGCATAAATTAAAATACCTATTAAGTGTATCAACGTGCACATAAATTTTGCTCTTTAATTTTATTGATAATAATAATTATATAGCCAGAGCGTTCACAGTTTCAAAAAGGAAACATGTTTTCAAAGAAAAAAGCAGAAGCTTATAGATTTGCTAAAAGTGAAAGATAAGTCACGACTGTGCTAATAACCTGGAACGTTAACAGATAGTTTGTTAGATTAGAATGAACTGAAACGTTGTGTTTATTTTTCGAATAAGTGATTGTGTTACTTGCCACAGATATAAATCCATAGTTGAGGACGAAGAGGTCAGATCCCGAAATTCCAACAGGAGAAATTAGTTGTTGGGCTATAAACAGAGTTGTCACGTGATAGTTCTATATTAGATAAAAAAATAATGATTAACGGGCGCTGGCAAGATAACATTTAATAATAGCACAACGCAAAACTGGTATCATAATGCTTTTGAGTGTTATTCGGGAAAACCGTTTTTGGTGATGCTATAGTTATTCAAAGGGATCCAACTCTATTTAATATTTTTCAAAAAAAAAATTTAAGGCGGATTTAGTAACCACGATTTTAAACGTAATATTATAGGTACTGATTATGATTAAAACTATTTCATACCCGACATTTTTCATTGCCTTCTTCCGATTGCTTCACAGGATTCTTTAAGTACACGCTCAGTAATACATCAATGGTCTCTTGTGACTACAGAATTTAAAAAAGTGTACTTTGTATAATGAAGTTATTGAAAGTATACATTAGCATTTTTGCAAAAGGAGAAATAAGCTAGTCGAGTGAAAAAGTAGGGAAATTGCATGCTATTATTAATTTCCATGCTTCTTAGTCATCTTCCACTTGTGGTTTAATTTGTAATGTCACGCTAACTTCACTGCATGGCGTGCGTGCTCTTGGATCGGCACACGATTTAGATCATTGACCTCATTGGCCTACAAATGATCGAGGGTCTGAGTTATTTTTATAATTTAAAAATTGCCCTTATATTTGTAAGACTTCAAATAAACTTGAAATAACCGTTATGCAATCACCGATGCCCATCTTCGCAGGTTTCATTAAGAGGAAAACTCCAATTTCGGAAGTTGCATAGAGGTTGTTTTTATCTCAACTCTTATGTCTTTATCTTATAAATGAACGGGACATTTTGAAATTATAAAAAATAACTCGGACCCTAGCGGACCGCCAATTAAGACTACACGGTTAAATTACATTTAGCAAGTTAATAAGTATTCGAAGCAAAATGAGGAATTTGTTTTGCAGCGGATTCAAAATTAACTAATTCAAGGAAATCTTGATTATGTTGTTACAAAGATTATTTAAAAATTCCCTGGATGATTTAATAATTAATCTAATTTTGAGTTCTGTGCAAAACAAAATGGACTTACCTGAGAAAAAACCTTTGCTCCAGTGAAATTCAACAAAAGACATAGAATCATTTCTTTGATGAGCATTTGCATAAATTCGTATTGGACAATCCAGGAGTGGTCCGGGTTGGGATCCAGTCCAGTTTTGATCATGAGTTTGATGTAAAACACGATTTTAAGCGTGCGAACCACGATGTCGAAAAGGATCAAAGGGGAGAAGATCTCATTGATTTGACCAACCAAGTGTCCGATTTCCAAATGTCGATATTGAATGATGTGCAGGTTGGCGCTGTCACGGTTTTCCCATCGCAACAGGAACTGGTTGAAATTCGTGTAGCAAATATGAAGCGAACAGCACACGAAAACCATTAGGATGCTTTGGAAATCGTTGATTTGCAGTACCAGAACGAAATACTGAAAGTCGACCAGGTGAAAAAACGTTTTCGCCGCAATGTCGCTGCTAAAAGTGATGTTGAAGTAGTAGTCCTCGATGATGTTTCTTGCCACTTCCACGTCCATGGCGTACATTTTTGACAAATTTAGCATCAGTTGAAAGCAATAAAATACCATACTCAAACCGAGACACATGAGGGACACGCGACGAATTTGACTCAGCGTTTTCTTTTTGTCAGTCGCAAAATGAGAAATCAAGCGAAAGAGCTTGTTGAACATGGCGCTTGCACGCTGTCTTCTGTAAGCCAGCGTGAAAAAGATGGTGCTGCCCATGACAGGATCGACGTTACTTATCATTACAAAGTCAAAGGTAAATTCGGTCAACAGATTTTTGAAAAGAATATAAAACCCCCAAATAATGGACGCCACTTGGAAAATGCAGCAGAACGCCACGAAATACTGAAACACTTTGGCAAATCTGCCCAGAGGTGCTTCGGCATTTTCCAAATTGATATTAATTCCAACATATTTCAGCCAAATGAATAAGGGCTTGCTGCATCTCACCAACTGCTGCACATATGCTAAATCGACTTTGTCAAATTCGATCGCGTGTGGTCGAGTGCCTTTAGAATATTCATGAGCGCTTTCATAACTTGTAAGAAAAGGATAAGCTCGGTGTGTCCTCTTTCTTAACATGGTCTTTGGATGCGACCTTCTTGTGAGACTGAGGATTCTCGTGTGAAAGAAATGGTCGATTCTTCGTTGTTATCCTTCATTGTTAGCCAGTCTCTTCCATCAGTTTTTGTTCAACCGTAATGTTTTTTTTTTGTATATTTCCCTAATTCTTGAATTACTAGCTATTTAGCTAATGAAGTTGTTTTGCTGGGCATCAGCCAAGTTATTGAAATTGGTTTATTGTTCATCACATAACCCCCCCCCCTTGGAAATGCTATAAAAACGATGAAGATCGATTGGTTTGGGCTCTACAATTTGGTCATCATTATCGGTTAATCGTCGCAATTTGATACTGTCTATGATTAAAATTCAATTATGATACATCTCATATAGGGCGTTTGGAAATAACGTTTGTGCTAACTTAACTTTATTACTTACATTTTGATAACAAAAATGCAAGATATTAGATCAACAATCCATGTAACGTTCGTTTTTCGAACGTTAAATATTTAGCTAGGTTAATTAGGGGTGAATAGCTAAATGAGATCAACTCATCCTTGAAACCATCATTTACTATAAGTTTGACATAAATTCATTTCCGAATTGCTTTTTATTGCTGTGCTATATCTGTTACATAATCTGAAATTACGCTCGTTATAAGTTGTAGGGAATGTGTGTGGCTGGTACTTGGCATACTTTCAGATAAAATTCGATACAATTTAAATTCTTCTCATTTTCAACTTTAGGAAATATTTCATTACTTTCCTTAAGTGTCCCCAATCATTGCAGATTAGACAAAATTGAAAGATACGTTACAATGCTGCTGATAACCTTTAAAAATAAGAAGGAACATCTGCGTTAACCAAAGCTGTGGTTATATGCCCGTCATTCACTTTTATCTCATTGAAGGTAATAGTAAAAATCAACTCTACTTACCACTGATACAAAATCATGATTAATAACAAACAAATTCGATCCTGTAATTCCCACTGGGGAGTTGAGTTGTTGAATCATGAACAGATTTGTCACATGATAGTTCTATAAACGTGAAGCATACATTATATTCTTTAATCTTTAGATTAAAACTAATGCGTGCGAAATGTCCGAACCCTGCATTTTCCAGAGTCTTCATCAGGTGGAATTTCCGGATTTTTTAAAATGGCTTTAAGTAATTCTCCGACGGTTTCCCTTGACTAATTAAATAAAAATCAAAGCTTTTGAGCAAATCGGAAAGGAACCTACTTGCAAGATATCAAAAGTGATAAAGCTTATTGGGTAAAAGAAGACCCTATATCTTTCATCAGGTATTTTATATTTCATGTTACATGCATTGATGTATTTACAATTGTTTGTAAAATGTACCGATACAATGTATGTTATGTAAAAAAATGGCAAGGGCAAAACCTCAAATTTGTAACAAACACTCGCTTTTGCGTGTCTGATTTTGGATTTTTTCCATGTTTATTTCTTTTTATATTTTAAATCTGCCCAATGGCCAATTGAATCTACATCAGGTGCTAAATGTGCAGCGTGCGACATTGATTGAAAGAAAAGAAGAGATCTGAAAATGCCTACCTTTAAAAAAACCACTGATGCGGACAGCATGAATGCCATGCAAAGAATGATTTCCTTGATTAGCATGAACATGAATTCATAGTCCACTATCCATAAGATGTCCGGGTGGGGTTTGGCATCTCTCGTGATTCTTAGTTTAACGAAAAACACGATTTTGAATGCTCTGCTTATGACGTTGAAAAGGAAGATTGGGGAAAATAAACCGTTGATATTCCGGACGTAATTTCCGATCATAAAATGCCAATGCTGGATGATGTGCAGGTTGGCATTTCTTTCAGTTGGCCACTTTTGTAGGCAGGCATTGAAGCTGGCATAGCATTCCACCAGAAAGAAACAAAGAAATATGCAAAAGATACACGTGATGTCACTGACCATGATCACGACCAGGAAATAGAAATTGTCGAAGAAATGGAAAAAGATTTTCGTATACAGGGGTTTGCCCAGGTCGAGATCGAAGTAGAAATGCATGAGGTATTTCACGTGGTTCTCCTTCATCAACGGAATTTTCAGGATTTGGAAAGACAGATGGACTCCGTAAATTACCATCGCTAGCGAACTTAGAGCTATGGACATTTTGCTGATGTTTTCGAGATATTTTGGCCTATCCAGATTCTGGAATCCAAGAGTGTTGGTTAGTTTTCGGATTTCGGCGTTGATTAGCTTCCTTCTTTTGATCAGAACCACGCAAGTAATCGTGGCCAAAATGGGCTCTAGGTCGGTCACCAATAAAAAATCAAAACTGCCTAATTGGGTTAATTTTTGAAAAACCACGTAGACGGTGAACGTGAAGGACACAACTTTTATCGCGCAGCAGAAAACTATTACATTTTGGTAGATTCTTTGAAATCTGCCCAAAGAATCGTCTCCTTTGACAGTGTCGAAATTTGTGAAATTGCCCATCAGGTTGAGCCAGAAGATGAAGGGTTTGCAGCGTGCGAAAATTTGTTTCGAAAACACAGGATCAGCCACGCTGTGATGGATAATCGCTGCCGTGCTTGAAACCTTTAGCACAGATACGGAATTTGGGAAATTTGATGAAAATGGATGCACGCGGTGATCGCTTCGTTTCAACATTTTCCAAACCTGGCCAAACACGATGTGAATTAGACCGAATTCCCCAAGTGCTCTTTCGTAATTGCAATGTGCAGAACATTGATTTTGCTTGAGGACCACCGGTTTTTTTCCGTAGTGTTTCTCAAAGCATATCATTAATAATGATTGTACTTAGCAATTACCAATTATTGGATTTTTGTTTTTTGCAACCTCCATCGTGTTTCTGTGCTAGTCAGTGAGTGGGATGAGTGAAAAAATTGTTTCGTTTCTTTTCCCTCTCCATGTTTTAATTCCATCACAATTAACGGATATATTTTTGCTGTATTCTACTACTTGTTTTTTACGAATGTTACTAATGAAGAAATTGGTTTGGGGGACCTGGAAAACCTGGAATTATCAGGTAAATTTTCGTCAGCTGCATCAGCCATGTCTTTATTTTTCCTGTTTTAGAAGCAAACACGCAATACAAAGTGCAATAGCCAATTAGAGAGTAATTTTTTAATCAACAAAGATGCGTTTGTTGAGAACATAAGCATAATTTAAAAAAAAAAAAAAAAAAAACCGGAAAATTAAGGGAAGTTGAATTTAATTTCGGTGAGAACCCAGATGTATTATTAATGAAGGAAATACTTAAGGCGAATATTTTAAAGACTAAATTGCAACAGAGCGATGTTTATCAACGCGTGCATTAACAAGTTGATTTATATTGACACGATCGCTTATAGTTTTAAATATCGTATGATTCACAAACCGCGAGCTGGATCACTCGCACATGTTCTTTTAATTAAAAATTGTACAGTACAGGCAACAGATGTATTCAACACTCAGTTGGGTGGGATTGAAATGCCATCTCTCAAAGTAGGCCTATAACACTTTGGCAAAACACTTGGGTTGCATTAAATTGTCGGGACTTGTTTATTCAGCTCTCATCGTTTGACGCTAATGTCTGTTTATGTTGTTTTGGCAGAATAGAACGACGTTATAAGCTTGGAGCAATTTCTCTTTAGGGGCCATCCATAAAGGACGTCCTGGAATTTTCATTATTTTATGATCCCTCTGTCCGCTACTGTCTGGTTTTTATTACCCCCCATCCTTAGCATGTTCGGTCCGATTTACATTGAACAAATTGATTTACATTGAACAAAATACACAATTATTTATTTTAATTTATTATAATCATCGGATCGAGACTGATTGCAGTAAACCAAAATATCAGTTTTTTTTTTTCAGTTTTCAATCACTCTTTTCCATATTCCAACTGACAATGTGGACGCCCACTTTTTTGAACCTCTCCCTGGTGGGTGGTTCACACCCACCGGACGTAATTTATGAATGACCCTTTTCTTATTCCCCTGATGGCATTTGGAAAAACCTGAAAAAAACTCGGCTGTTCGTATAAATAGCAGGCTGCCAGGAGGTTTCTGGCCAATCTGTCTCCTAGTTCTGTCATAATAATGAAGCTTAACATTTGCCTCATTGTCTTTGCCAGCGCTTTT
>JAQIXS010005860.1:0-11758 GCA_034700785.1 Rossiulus vilnensis
AATCCTAGGAGTCGTTGGGGTTTTTTTTTTTTTGGTTATTTTTTCCAACTCTTAGTATTTCACAAAAACAACCATAGGTGTTGACTATAACCTATTTGAGTTTGATGTATAACTTCAGCAAGGTGTTTATTTGTTAAATAGCAAGTGGAAACGAATCAGCCAGTCACTGGACAAAGTAGAATTAAGCGAATTATTTTTTTAGGTCGGTGATGGACGCTTGGTAACCATCCCTTATTGCGAGCTATCAAATTACATCAATGGTCATTGTTTGCATAAGTTAATGCCTAAGAGATTTATATAAATATTTCATACAGAACAATATGGCGAGCGATTTATGATAGGGTTTCATATCTTTAAAATCTTAGTTGAAGTTGTTCGAAGATAAATAAACACATCGTAAAATAAGTATACACTGTATCTACTTTCCATTTGCTCCTTTTAAAAAAACTAATAATACTGCAATACTCTAGCCATTCAAATACATTGTTGGAAATGAATCTGATTTTGGGATTTTGACTTATAGCAGTGTATACACACTGTAAAACGTATTGGTGTGTGATGAAGTAGAAAATTTAGCAAGTGAGAACCTGGAAAAACTAATCGAATAACGAGAGGTCAAACTACGGCACAATATAATTCGATAGGCTAGTGACAGTACCATGTATCATCGTTTCGGGTCGAAATTTAAGTTACTATGCCATCTAACGTCGTGTCAAAATGTTAGGTGCATTCGAAAAAGCCTTAACATGAAATGTTACGTTTCTTCGCTCCCCTGAAGGTTTTTGTTAATATAGTGATCGTGGTAGTGCCACTAGGCCATCGGTTTGCTTCAAAAATGTCTAACAACAATTCAACCACAAGTGAATATTTCTGCAATACACATTTTATTTACAAATTTATTGGCGTGCACAGTTCAGATAATCTTAGCCTATGTACAATGCGTGTCGTCGATTGAAATCAATTGTTTCGTTGGTATTTTTCTTTTGTAATTTTACGAAATGCAAATCCTTATTTCATCGTATCGGAGAAACGTTTTTGTCATAATGATAGGCCTATCGGACAACATGCAATGGAATGATGCGTTTTTGGATGGATTATTTTATTCGAATTGACCCAACTTAGCTTACTACTTAAAAGCACAAATGTATCTTCATGTAGATTAGTACATATTTTGGATCTACGAAAGGTTTAAGTCGTCGCCTAATTGTTTGCTTAAAACTTCTTTTATTTGGCCAATAATTTCAAGAACTCTTTGGGCATTAGTTGGCAGGCATTGAAGGAGGCTATTATGGGCCCCATGCAATACACGTTTTAAGGGAAGCCTTATTCGCACTGATGGCCATTTATTTCAGTTGTCAGGCCCGATGTAGATATATTCACCTCGAAAATTTGGAAGTAAGCCAAACGCATTTGCTCCGTGAAACTTGAGACGAAACTTAAACCCTTTTTGATTGAAAAACCATCTCCTTGACATTAAAGGGACGTAAGAGTTTTCTCTGACCTTCCACGCAGGATTTCTGCACGGTTTCTGAACATGTCGTTGCAGCCGTCGGATAAATTAATTTCACGCTTATTTATCACAAATGACTTTTATTGAAATAATAGGTTGTGCGATGAAACGTCCGTTAGAACAATGTGATATCAAGGATCTAATTTACATAGTCTTGCGGGATGTAAGACAACGACTTGGACGTATACTATACATGTACAATGCGATTGCTAGTTAACTCACTATAGTTCAATCTACAGTACATGTATTTCTGATTGTGCGAGCCTCCTCTGTACACCGTCAACTGGAACTGGTTAGGTTTTAGATTTCACTAGAATTTTAGTGCTTTCATGGGAAATTAATTCTCGTTGCCCTAGATGTACGAATGGGGGAATAAAATATGCTTCATTTTCCGTTTTGCAAACATCTGCATGCATGATGTAACTTTAGTCAGAATTTATGCATTATTAAAGAGAAACCTCTGTTCAAACCATTTCAAGATTTTGCCCTAACTCGAGGTGTGGCGGATTAACATTACATACTTTGAAATGACCACGAGCAACAAATCTCGCTCGCATTTGAACAGATAAAGTACAAAAGGAATCATGTCTTCGAATAACAATGGGTAACAATGATGACAGAAACATATGATAAATGTATTTGTTTGGAACTTATCTTCCAAAGTTGCGTTTTGAAACATTCAATATTATTGTATTTGCATATAACAGAAGCTTAATTTGTGCCCGTGAATTCTGTCGAAATAACACATACACATTGACGCAAGATTCAAACACCCTTTCAATAAAAGGTCCTAACTAATTCGTGTAATTGGTGATTCCGAATTTAACAGTAACTGTTTTTTAATGACACGATTGGGATTTTGCGATTAATGCGTTTCGTCAGGCGTTATGACTTATGGAAAACCAGCTTTAATTCAATCGATAAGCAATGTAATCGACGATAAAACCTAAAGTGCTTCAGTGTTTTTTATTATTATTATTATTACCGATTACAATAGGCATGCCGTTGATGTTTGATTACCCGTAAAATTTAATCAGCTCTTTGAAATATTACCATTGATTTGACTAAATAATGTACACTGATAGCGAAAATAAACCAGCTCCAATCTTTTTCTATAGTCGTTTGAAACCAAAAGGTATTTGCAATTTTGTTTGTGGGCCTGCCTAAATAAATCGAATTTAATTTAGGCGTATCTAGCATAGTCAAATTTTGCACTTTTTCTGTTCATGGTGCATGACGAATTGTAGATCGCACCTAACTGTGCTTCAATTTATTTGATAATTAGAGTCGAAAATCAAAAAACGGTTAACGTATCATGACATTTGTGAAGCGTCAATTTAGTATATTAACTGGTGATTAAGCGAAGCATGGTAATTAACGGGTCCAATATTTTTATTAAATAAAATGTGCCAACCCTAACCCATTCTTTATTCAAATCAGTGGTTCTCAACGTCATCTTCCTTCGAGTTAAGATTTGGCATGTGACCCTTTAGGCCTAAGTACTGAAACTGGCAATTTACTCGCTACAGTTACAGTTGGTCGCATAAAAATACATGTAGCTGTCTTTAATAGGCCTAGCGTATATACTTTGAATAATGGTTTTAAATGACTACCATTAAGTGCTCGTGAAAGTAAAAGATGGGTCCTTGTTTGCATCCGCAGATATATCACAATAAAATATGAGAACCACTGTTTCAAAATTCGGAAAATGGCAAGGTTTATTGGTAGATTCACTAGAAATGAAAGCGCAAGGTGATGGAAAAGGGTCACAGACTCACAGGCCAATCATCATAACAAACAGCATCGTTTCGGGTGACTGGAATAAGGATTTACTATATATATAATATTTATATATTTATAGAATATATACTAAATAAGGACGTTTTTAACTGATCACCTTACCACATAGCTGTCCGTACATGGTGACACAAGGTTTAGGAGCTATAAGAATTCAAATATAGCAAGGAGTCAATAGTGCACTTAATCCTTATATTTTTCGTTAGGAAGAGTTCGTATTTACAACGGAAAATCGGTTCTTAATTTTTACATCACATTTGGAGCTTGCGAAATTTGAGCTTCATTCCTTGTTTCATAGTTGTCTGTCGCACTGAACCACACGCACATATATATCACATCACGGACACTACGAGGTGTCTTCACGATAGGACCTCACTGTACATCTACGGTAACATCGCGGCACAGCTGCGATATTTTACTAATTTTTGCCTTCTTGAGGGGATGCTAAAGCGAGCTGAATTTGCGAAAACCAAAACTTATTATGTGCAAACTTAACTTTGTAAGATATGGAGAATAAGTGAAATTTTACTCTCCCAAACCAAAATTCTTCATTTTTATCTTATTTTACACGTGAATAATAAAACTTGGTATTTATTCACGGGAAAAATGTCATCTTGAAATGGTATTCCAAATACATTCTCAATATTGAAGAATAAAGAGGTGAGTTTTCTTTTCCAAATTGCCCAGCTGATTTTCTTAGTTTGGGTCAACAATTTTAAAGCGATACGCATATATTTAAATTTGCGTAAACCTAACATCTTTATTTTAAATGTAATCATGGGCAATTTGCAAATATGACTTCGTACGATATTGATAATAGGCCTATACTTGGAATAAATACTTTTTGAATTTGAAGGCCATTCGTGAGGTAAAAAATTACTTTCCAAAGTTGTCCAGCAGATTTTCATTTTTGAGGTGAAAATTTAGTGAGAATATACTTGGAATACTTTTTTAATTATTCTACATAGGCTCACAGAATTTCACAGTTTATTTTGTTGGCCGAGGCAAACAATTTCGCTTTATCATCCCTTCGCGAAAGCAAAAAATAAAGTCTTAAATGTGTATGGCCACCGATCTGGTGGAGCTGTCTCTGTGCTTATTCCTGTTCCGCACGTCGGGCAGCGCGAACTTGAGTTTCTCCCAGAACAGCTTATCTCCCCACTGCAGGTAGGTGTTCGTTTTCAGGTAGAGCCTGATGTCGGGATCGAGGTCCCTCTGGGCCACCTCGCCCAGCAGGATGACCACCAGGCGCCTCTTTCGGTCCTTGAGCACCTGGTGGTGGGCCGACTTGAACTCGAAGCGACACCACTCACTCTTGATGAAGTTCTCGGACAGCAGCAGGATAGTCCGGCTGCTGCTCTCGATGGCCTCCACGATGGTGTCGCTCACGTAGGCGCCCACGGGAAAGTCCCTGTAGTGCAGGCACAGCTTGTAGGCCGGGTCGCCGCACTCCAGTTCGGGCGCCAGCACCTGCATCACGAAGCTCTCGTCCTTGCTGCTGTACGACACGAAGGCGTCGAACAGCTTTCCGTCGTCGCCGGAAGTGTCGCTCTTGTGGCAGCAGCGAAGGCCGTAGCGCGAGTAGAGTTTCACGCGCACCTCGTGCCGGAACACGAACACCAGCAGGATGACCAGCACCAGTAAGGCAAAGATGGACAGGGTGATGACCAGCACGGGCAGGTAGTCCTCGCTCAGCTTGGGTTGCACCACCGTGTGGGCGGTGCTGTTGTCGCACACGCTCAGGTTGAACTCCATCATGGGCACCCCCTCGGTCACGGTCCTGTTGTGCAGGCAGCGCACGCTACGGGCGTCCCTGATCATGTCGCCGTTGCTCAGCAACCAGTTCTGGTAGTCCTCCATGAAGTGGCAGTTGCAGCTCCAGGGGTTGGCGCCGACGGTGAGCGCCACGAGCAGGGGGTTGACGATGTTGTTCCAGGCGGCGTAGTCCACCAGTCGGTTGCCGTCCAGGCGCAGGAGCTCCAGGGACCTGAGCGGCAGGAAGGTGGCGTTTCCGATGAAGTTCAGCCTGTTGTTGTGCAGGTAGAGCTCCCTGAGCTTGTCCAGCTGCTCGAATTCGAAGCCCTTCAGCTCCACCAGGCTGTTGTCCTCCAGGTGCAGCACGTTGAGCTTGGGCAGGCCGTTGAAGGTGCGGTTGTTGATGACGTGGATGGCACTGGTGTTTAGGAACAGCACCAGCATGTTCTTTCGGCCGATGAAGGCGTTCCTGGGCAGCGCCCACATGTGGTTGCCGTCCAGGTAGACCACGGTGGTGTCCATGGGGATGCGATCAGGGATGTGCGAATAGTTTCGCTGGGTGCAGGCCACGATGTTAGACTGCCAGCTCTGGTCGTGGTAGCAGGTGCAGTTGGACGGGCAGGTCATCTTACAGTCGCACGCATCGTAGTCGCAGCAGTGGCACAGGGCGAAGCAGTGGGCGGTGTACTCGCACAGAAACTGCGACGACTGCACCTCCACCAGCGGCACGAAGGTGCGCTCCTGGTGGTGCAGAAGGCGGCAGTAGATGCTCTCCAGGTCCATGATCCTGGGGTGCTGGCGCAGCTGCGCCAGGGTGTTGATGCGCTGCAGCCACTCCATCTTGCAGTCGCACTGGAACGGGTTGCCCCCGAAGTAGAACTCGGGCATGGGCCGGTCCTCGGGCACGGGGTTGAGGCGCACGGCGTTCAGGTCCATGTTCTGCACGCGGTTGCCGAACAGGTCCACGCGCGTCAGATTGTGCTTCTTAAAGAACGTGTACGGCTGGATGGTTGCGATCTTGTTGTCATTGAGGAAGAGCAGTTGGATGCTGTCGGGAATAGCGGAGGCCCCGATCTCGGCGATCTTGTTGGACGAGGCGTCCATGGTCTGCAGGTGCAGCTTGGCCTCCAGCTCGAAGTAGTTGCCCAGGGAGGCGATCTGGTTGGCGTGCACGTCCAGCCACTGCAGGCCCAGCGGCACAAGCGCGTAGTCGAACCAGGTCATCTGGTTGGCCGAGATGTTCAGCCACATGAGATTGGGCAGGATGGCGAACAGGCCGTTAATGTCCGACAGGAAGTTGGAGTCTAACCGGATGGCATGTAGGTTGCCGTTGGCGTCGAATGTCCCCGGCTCGATGCCCTGGATGGAGTTTCGGGCCAGGTTGAGGATCCTGAGCGCGGGCATGTCAGCGAACGTGCCCTTGGTCAGGTTGCCGATGTTGTTGTCGATGAGCCGCAGCCCATGCAGCTGCTGCAGGCCGCGGTAGGAGGCGTTTCGGATGGCGCTGATGTGGTTCTCGCCCAGGTCCAGCGTCTTGAGAAACTGCAGCTGCCGGATGGCGTCTGGCACGGCGAACAGGCTGTTGGCGTTCAGGTGCAGGTCCTGCAGGTGGCTGCAGTTGCGGAAGGCGTCCGGGTGCACGTTGTCGATGCGGTTGTTGTCGGCTGACAGCAGACTCAGCACGTACAGGCCGTTGAGCGTGAAGGTGTCCAAGTGCGTGAGCCGGTTGTGGCCCAGCACCAACGTGTGCAGGTTGTACATGGAGGCGAAGGCGTTGTCGGCGATCGTCTCGATCTCGTTGTGCGCCAGTTCCAAGATCTGCAGGCTGTACAGGTTGTGGAAGAGCGAGGCGTCGATGCGCGTCAGCTGGTTGTGGTTCAGGTTGAGCACCACCAGCCGGATGAGGTCCTCGAACGTCTCCGAGTTCACCCACGCGTTCGTCACCGCGTTCTGGCTCATGTCCAGCACCAGCAGTTGCTGCAGGCCGGCCAGCAGTCCGGGCGCCAGCACGCTCAGCGAGTTGTTGCCCAGGTACAGTTCCACCAGCTCGCTGGCGTTGCCGAACAGGTCCGGCGGAAGCGTGACCAGGTCGTTGCCGGACAGGTTGAGGATGTGCAGCGAGTGCATGCCCACCAGCGCACGCTCGGCCACGCTCGACAGCTGGTTGTCTTGCAGGTAGAGCTCCCGCAGGCGACGCAGGGAACCGAAGGCATCGGAGGGAAGGAGTTGGACGTCGTTGCGAGACAGGTCCACCACCGTCAGCTCCAGGGCGCAGTCCGAAAATCCCAGGTTGGCCACGTCCTGAAGACGGTTGCGGGTCAGGTTTAGCGTCTGCAGGTTGGCCAGCGCGCAGAAGAGGCCCTCGGGAAAGGTCCAGATGCTGTTTTGCGACAGGTCCAGCCGCTCCAGCTGCTGGAGCTCGGCGAACGCCCCAGCCTGCACGGCCAGCGCCAGCGCGGGCCAGTTGTCGTTGTGTGTCCGAAGGCTCAAGTTGCGCACCTGCTGCAGGCCCTCGAAGGCCCGCGACGGCACCGTCGCCAACTTGCAGAACTCGATGTCCAGCGCGCGAAGATGAGCCAGGTGCGACAGGGAGGCGTTGGACAGGGAGCTCTGGAAGAACACCCCGTCGGCGCACTGGATCCGCAGCGCCACCGTGCCCTCCGACTGCACCCCCGACCAGCTGACGTTCTCGTGCAGCGTGCCCACCGAGCACGACACGCTCACCACTTGGCTGTCCGGCGACGCCTGCACCCACTGGCAGAACTCCGGGGCCGAGTACTTGAAGCCCCAAGACCGAGCGGACAGGAGCAGCAGCAGGAAAAGCGAGATCGACGGTCGACCCGGACCCCGGACGCACCAGCCGCGCTGCGGCGGGAGGGAGCCCACGAAGCCGCTGACCGCCATGGCAACTCGCGGGGTTCGAAGCTCGGTATTCCTGGAGCCCAGGGCGATGGGGCCATTCATCCGCGAGAGCGCACCACTACATATTTTATCCACTCGGGCACTGGGACGGGTATCCAACGGGTAATCCACCACTTTGTCGGGGTTGCGTTTGGCTTCTTTTCGTAGGGTAAACGCCTGGGCACTTTGTTTTTTCGCCGAAAATCCACGGCCGGACACGTTTTCTTGGAGTTTTTCCGTAGGAAAGCGTCCACCACTTTCTCGGGAGTTTCGTTTGGTTTCTCTTCGTAGAAAATGACTGGGCACCCGGTTTTTTCGTTCAAAATCCACGTCCGTTTTGTTCTTGGCTTTTGTTTTACATAGAAAAATCCACGTACGGGGATGCTGGTAATAGCACGGCTCTCTCGCGACTCGGGACCAGCCGACGAGGGACGAAGTCAGTCCGGTTAGAGAAACTCCAGAGGGGCTGCCCGTGAGCCGTCAGCGTCGCTCGCTTACCGCAAGCCGCATTTTGGTTTCGTCGCTCGCTTTCGACCACCTTCTCTTTTCGCACTGAGTAGGGATGAGCGACTGGCGCTCGGTTTTATCGTTCGCTGGCTCGGCCCGCGACTCGCCGATTGCTCGTCGAGGGGAAGCGGGAAGAAGGTGGAGGAGGAAGAGGAGAAAGCCAAACTGGATCTACTCGACGCATGGCGCTCAGGTGAGGAGCCGGCCAATGGGCTGGCAAACCGGTGGGGGGAAGAAATGGGCTTTCACGCTTTTGGACGCCCGCGGGACGCTTCGCCTGGGAGCCTCCCGGGATTTCTCGTACTCTCTGCTGCCTTTCCTTTCGGGTTTTTTTTATTTTTATTTGGGCAACCCCTCACACGGCACCGACGCGCCCGCTCGCTAATCCGCCGGCGCGTCCGTCATGCGATGACGGTAATCCTAATCCCCGTGGAACGGGTTTTGGGACCGGGTCACCCGGGTGAACCCATGGGCACAGCCGAGAAGCGCGTGGTTGGAGATTCTGGGAGATTCTGCGCGAGATCGAAGAACTGGCATGAAAAAGAACGATCTGGGTAGGGAAGGCTGGTGGGAGTCCGCAAATTAGGAGGTCTGCTTTTTGTCTCGTACCGAAAGGAAGCTGGTCTCGAGGGCAGTGACCACTCGCGTGATCAGGCGACAGCTTCTGATGGTAGTGTCTTTGCTGCCGATGGGGTCATCCATAAAGGACGTCTGGGGAAGGAAGGGGGGGGGGGCATATATCGGACGAGGGAAAAGGGAGAGGTTCAGGGAAAGTGAACGTCCACATCGTCAGTTGGAATTTTCGAGTTTAACATGTAAAGAAAGAGCTGATGGAAAAACTGGATGAAAATGACTGAAAACTGATAATTGTTCTGAATTACAGCTGAATGTGATTATTACATGTGTATGTATCAGCCTCGAACCGATGGAGAAGTATGGGATAAAACTGGGTTGAAATGGAATACAGCTGGAATGTTATAAATGTAAATTAATATGGAGTATTTCGTTTCACTGTGGGGGGGGGGGAATAGAAAAGATATAGGGTGTTAATCAAAAAACACAATGAATGACAGAGCAGAAGGGAGTTAGTTACCTGTCTGAAAATCATGAAATTTTCAGGATGTCCATTATCATTCCAATGGAGTTGTTTTATTTTTTTGTGCGTATTTTGTACTGTATTTCACACGCCTCGAGATTTCAGCAGTGAAATAAACGTACAGCAATTGAATGTCGCATCCATTTCGGACGGTAATTGGTTGATCCGAGGTTGGGGATAGAGGATCTAAAAGTCGACTTGTTGTTTCTGATGGACCCCCATTACGGACAACCCTCGAAGGGAGGATGCGTGGAAGATTGCTACGGTGCTCTTCGTGCTCTTGGAATTTCATTACAGGGCTTTTAATTCGATGGCGAATAATTATTCGGCGATAAACTGAATCACGCTCTAGCTGTTCATTTGAACGTGGTACCAAAAAGCGCTGTTTTGCTCTTGAAAAGCGATCTCTGCGCGGAAGTGTTAGGGGCTCGGATCCGGCGCGTAATCGACTTCCAGAAGTGCCTTTGACAATAATAGGCAGGTCTGCACAGGCATCCAATAAAATCGCGATTCGCATCCAAATACCCGTTATTGTGATCTACTGTGCAGACGTGATCCGGATGAAGAATTCGATTCGCCACCTATGCCGTATAGCGTCGCTTGGAATGTGGAGCGTGTGTCTTGACCCTTCCTAAGCCATCCGTTCGAACGTGTGATGTCACAAGGGGTGACTGTAATATCAACCTGCAATTGATGGAGCTTGTCGAAGCCCGTGGAAGTGCTTGATTATGGGCTTGTCCGGTGTCCATTTATGAGCGATCCGTTTTTTGGCCGCACACCCCGATGGCGCCCGACCTACCTGCCATGTCGCCATAAAAATGGCCGTAGAAACGGGTTGTGAGAACATTGAAATGCAGTTCTGTGCGATGAAATTTATGCAAATCGGGCACTAACTTAGGATGTAGTTTCGGTTTTATGGGGGAGGGAGGTCTGAAGCCGGGTTTAACTGTGGTTCATGCATAAATCCCGGATCTTTTTTTTTGGTCCTCAGGAATCTTCAGCTTGAGTAGGTGTGTATGCATGCCGGGGGTTGACTCCACTTGGGTTGGTGGATTACACCCCTTACCACATGGTATTCATTTACTGGTAATTGCATGTATTCTGCTGTCATGTTATGAGTTGAATCGAATTGAAATTGTTGCACGGCTTGTGCGCCGTTGGACAAAGATTGGCAGAACATGATAGTAGACATAATGAAGGGTGACAAACCATAACGCTGTAGGTGCCCGACCGTTGTTTGGATGGAAAGTGCGGGGAAATATTTCAACACTTATAAACTGCAGATATCCAAAGGAATTTAGGGAATAGTGATAAATACCACTAAAGCAAATAAGGCTGTACGCAAGGGACGAGGAGGGGGGAGTTAAGGAAAAATTACTATAGAAACCGCCAAATTTTATTATTATTATTACATGTATTAAAAATCGTTTGAATTTCTACCAAAGATAACATGTTTTAGAGGCGAGTTTTTAAAACATGAATGTCGATCAAAATTAAGAATTGAATGACATCATTGCGCTGCAGCCCTTCTTGCCCCAAAAGTAGAGGGCGTTTTGAACGTACATGATGGGGGATTGGGTGCATTTAGTGTGACGCATACGACGTTATGGAAAAATTGCTTCAAAAACACAACTGCTTCACTAAGTTCTCGTTTCCGTTTTCAAAATTAAACGTCAATGGTGTGCAGTGTCTGAACTTCTTTGTTTGAAAGAAATCAATTTGGTGTTATCTGCATTTCTAACGAAACTATTCACGTTTTATTCCTTTGCTGACGAGTTGATTTTTTGGCACTTGATAATGGATGTGGGTGTTTGAGAAGCAGTCCACCATCTTGATGGAAGTTACTAAAATGCATCGATTTGGTAGGCCCTCGCATAAAGACAAGGACCGGACGTTACCGCCACCATGTCGCTGCGGCTGTGGCACTGTCAGGGCGCGTTTCGAGCAAAAGACACACTGGTGCCGTATCATTGATCCACCAACGATTTTCCTGTTTTTCTGCAGACTGGCAACATCGAGGATGGTGTGTGCGCACGGCGGCGCTTCTTCGTCGTTGAAGGTGCCGTGGGGGTGAAAGTTAATTGTTAGATGAAAAACAAGTCGAACGAGTTACTTTTAATTTCTATTTGGCCCGAAGCGATAGCGAAAGAACGGCTCTTCGTACAAAGGACTGAGTTGAGGTTGTTTCTGCC
>JAQIXS010005861.1:0-11758 GCA_034700785.1 Rossiulus vilnensis
CCTGGGTTCACCTGCAGAGAGTAGCTGTAGTTGAGGGCCCCATTGCGGCGATGGCAGGGGATCGGATCCCACCTGAACTGCAACTGGGTTGGGCTCGGTTTCATGACCACTACGTTGAGCGGTTCTGCTTCGGGTGCTAGAAATTAAAACTTTTTTTTTAAAGAAATGCCTTCTTAATTGAACACGAAATTGGGAAAACTGGCGTATGCAAGATTAAAAATAAAAATGATTTGTATAACTGAGAAATTATACCAGTTTTCGTTCAACAGTATTTTTGATGTTTTATAATATATATATGTATTTAGGCCTATATTTATATACAAATATTATATATATATATATATAAAGGCCTATATAATTTTTAGCCTAATTTATCGAAAGATGCATCTGATTTTAAGATGCTGCACTTTAGATGGTGATAAAAAGATGCATTATTTCAACTTATTTGGGGAACAGGCAAAAAAGATGATAATGCAACTGGAATTAAGATGTTTCAATTTGCACTGTAGATATTCCAAGAAAAAATAACTTAAATACACCTGTTTTGTTAAAAATATAATTTCGTAAAAAATAATAGTTGTTTCAACTGTTACAACAAGGGCATTTAAAATAAGGTTTACAAGCATATTTAGATTTTTCGAATTATATTATTACATATGTGGTCATGCTGTTTATTTTGCTGAACACGTAAATTCCAGCTTAATAATATCAGGAACGTATAAGCAGCCCTGCCATAGTTAAGTATATTTTACTCTGACATTGTTAGAATTGATTGTTTTAATAATTCAGGCCGCGTAGTCTTATCAATCTAAGAGAATGTTTTGTTTTTTAAACATTAAATGTCTGTAATATGTTTATTTGTGAAATGGAAACAAACCTTCAGATTTCGTTGTCAAATTTATCTTGATATTCTTTGTTGCGAAAACACTGATTTTTTACGACTGAAAATTTGACATTTGTTGTGGTATATTTTGCAGGGTATTATATCGGTACATGCATGTAAATACACAATTATAGTGCCCATGTTTCGTCATCCGCACAAGCTCGATAGCATCATGCCATTCAGATGCAAATATCATTTATTTTGTGTTACCATGCACCTAATTCGGCCATTCAAGAATTCTTGAAGAATAAAAAATGTACTTATTAGTTTTTTTAAATGTAGCCATTGATCACTGAAGTTGAATAATGCAAAGACATTGATAAAGCAGTCACTCAAACTCGCAAAAAAACACATTCTTTTGACGAATTCGAAGCATAACTAGCGCTCTTCTTTGGAAATTTCAACATTAGATTGGCAGCCTTTCATCTTTTGAAACCCGTTACTATTTTCATCACTGCACCGCATTTCTGCAGATTCGATAGGACGTTATCATGATCGCTATAATATCTGAGCCATAAACTGCAGATGTACAAGAAAAAAACTAGCAGGAGCACTAAAGTATTTTTTTTTAAATATCGTCTTCCAAGACCAGAATAAATTTATTTTATTAACAACCGTCCTTTCTAGTTTAAATTGTAAATTCTTGTATAATAACTTATATGGCATACCTCATAACTTCATTTTGATCTACATAAGCTATGCATACATCCAAATGGGCAATGTATGTATTCATGATCAGAAGAACGTCAAACATTAATATTTGTTTTAAAGTAAAGTTCACAAAGGCATTTCGGTAAACTGTGTAGAAAAATAGAAAATAAACATTAAAGATCAAAGTTTATGGCAGCCTGGAGGACAAATAATCCGAAAGACCTTGCAGGCTTATATGCAACATGAATGCTACCATAATAGTTTGCGTACAGTGAACGTAAGTGAAAACGCAACCACATTTATAAATAGGAGTCAATATCCGGCTTTCGTACTTGATTTTTCGACTTTATTATACATGTACATGTAAATGTCTTACCCATACGTTTTCACCAAATTGTGTCGTAAACCATACTTGACATTTAAGGCAATATTGGTCTTCAAATACCGTTAACAAACTTCTATTGTACGATGTACATGAAGTTGCCGTATATAATCGGTATATTTGTAAAACAAATTATACACATATAGCTTAATCTGTTCAAGATTAAATTCAAGTACACGTCTGAGATTAATTTTATTTGAAACATGCTTATATAGACTGATCTGAATTACGCGTGTTCATCTTGACTTTAAAAATTACACGACAGTAAAAATTCAAATATTTATTGTTTCCATTGCGAAGAAAACAATTATAGATATTCCAAACAAACAATAAATGCATGGAAGCGAGATTAATTCAGAGTTTCTTCAAGGATTGGATTTATACGCATGTACATTAATTCTAATGACTGATAGATTACGTAATTCCCCGGTCATTTTAAAGTACGTGTTTTAGGGCACGGTCTAAACGTGAAGCGTGAGAAGGAACGTCCTCATTTACTCCTTTTAATCGGCTAATTATCAAACCTATTCCCCAAGCATTGCAAGAGATAATCTTGTTCAGGTTGAAATTAATCACAATCATATTTCAACGCCCTGAAACACCGTTAAAAGCAAACACCAATTGTATTCTGCACTTTACTGGCCTTGTAATCGTAATGTAAGGGAAATAATTTTACTGCTTTTCTCTCAAAAAGTTTAAATTATAGCGGGACTGACAAGATATAAGTATACTCAGTAGGATGTAGAGCACCGCAATATAATAAATGCAGGCCCACAAAACACTACAACCATTTGGCAGAATTGTAGCACTATCATTTGTAATGCATCAGTAGGAGCACTTGGTTCACCGCGCATCGCTAACACGATTTCGGTTTGAATTCAGAGATAAATGAGTTAGCCATCGAGCACATACCGTATTTACGAAGGCGGCAATAATTTTGGTGCACACAGGCATACCAGACCTGTCCTGCCAGGCAACATGTGGCGATAAACAATGTCAAAGCTAACAAACTTGGAAGTATACCTTGACAATGAAGCTAGGTATTAGTTTTTCATTCTGGTTAGTTTTGATGGGATCACAGAATAAACTAAACATGAGACCGCCACAACATTTTCTTTTGCAATGTAGGCTTGTGTGTCGTCAATGTGAAGTGGAATTCTCCTAACTATATAACATTGGTACTTTTTTCCTCCTAACCCGTTGTGATCACTGATCGGCTATTCTGTAAAGCCCTTCAGACGTGTTACTCCTCATACAGTATGTCAATGTTTTATGGCAACATCTTCGGTATTTTTGGGCATTTTTCAAAATATTTTCAAATGTTAATAATTGGAATGCCTTTTAGAACACTTTATCAGAAATGGAGTATTTTATACTATTTCTCTACAAAAAATCATGGATTTTTGCAGAACATATTTTGTATGAATATTATTAATATTTAATGGAACGCAGCACTGTAGGCAAATATTTTCTAAAAAATGCAGACACATTTACATGCAAAACTTGTTAAAGAGTTACTACATGTAAGTGAAGGGCAAAAAGCGACGGTTTTTGAAGAACGCAAACATAAATAATTAATTTTCATGGCAACTTTTATGAAATGGTCTGAAAAATATTAATAACAAATTGAATTATAGAAGCTTTTTAATGAAAATAAATCAATAAAATAGACCACAATTGATGGAGTTTCGCTTTATTTCTGTAAAATCTCTTTA
Source organism: Rossiulus vilnensis (assembly GCA_034700785.1). NCBI lineage: Eukaryota > Metazoa > Arthropoda > Diplopoda > Julida > Julidae > Rossiulus > Rossiulus vilnensis. Next base: position 3,632 of record JAQIXS010005861.1, read on the forward strand.
GAAACACTAATAGTAATGCCACTTAGATACGTTTATCAATGTTCCAATTTTCCACAAAAAAAAAATTATTTTCTCAGCTCTACTTAAAAGTTATCTAAGCCTATGGTCGATATATTTTTTTGGGGGGAGGGATGTTTGGACAATGGAGAGGCTACATATATAACTCTTATGAGGCTCTTGAATGTATCCTCCATTGGTCCGCAGGCGCATCGACAACTTAACAAGTCTTCAGCGAGTGGCGTAAGTTTGAGAAACACTGACATAACTTATAGCTTGGCTGCAAATATTGATTTAAGCTTTCCTGATGCGCATACAGTATGATATAAGCAGGTATATACCGTCAGTAGTAGTCCTATAGAAAACATACTCCATCTGAAATACTTCTAGAGACAACCCAAGTCTTATTATAATGTTTGACAATAATATTGTTTTAATAGCTTTGTATTTAATTTTCAGTGAACGAAGAATTTAAAATGTTAATGAAATTTATCGGGACCCTTCGATAAATATGGGTGCATATAAGTCAGGGGGAGAAATAGATGATGCAGTTTTATGCTCGTGAACCAAAACATCCACAGAAAGTTGTACGTTTAATTCACATTCAATAGACAATATCGAGACTAAGAAATATAATTTTATAAACCAGCTTTAAATTCAATTTCAAATATGGAATGTTGACATGATTGAAAAAAATACCTTGCAGATGATTTCTAGATAACTTTGATAGATTGACTCCCCATACGGATGAAATTGCTGATGATTTTCTTAATCTTACGAAAATGCATTCGCGTTTACATGCGCAGCCTAACACTTTTATTTATAATGACCATTGCCTATACATGTAGCTTACCAATATTGGCATTATTCATATCGATTTTACAAGACGACGATGGTGGCAACGCCAAAGCTCTCTATTTCTCTGGTCTTTAAAAATAGAACTGTACATTATATTACACATCGATCGCTAGAAACATGATGTTTGAGGTCTCAGCGGAAACGTTTCACTGATTCGAGACATGCTGAACAATATAACTAATCCAATCACTAGAAAACAACACATTAAGTGTTAATGTACATTAGCAAGTATTTTAATTTACTTTTGGGGTTGAGTACTTCTTGCCGGCATACTGTACATGTATATCATTACGTGGATTTTCCTTGAAGTATGTAAGAAAACTAACTTTCACTTCATCCAAGAATACCATTTATATAATTACACACGGGCAATTACTTTCATTCAAAGGTCGCTTAAGCTTGGCTTAAATCCAGACATGGTGATTTGCAAACTTATTTTGTAGCAGCTGGCAAGATGCCAATTCAATATTCATTAAGCGGATAATTTGTACAAATTATGCCTTTTCCATATGTTTTGGAAATTTACTGTTCGGGGTAGTCAGTGGAATTAGAACGAAATGAATCGTTCAGATTACCTTACTTGCTGTAAAATATTGATAACTAAATCATGTTTTAATTAATTTCTTAACACACGTTTTTCAAAATTCAAGCATTGAATTAAGTCAAGCGTTTAATGTGAATTCATTCTAAGATCAATGTTAAGGTGGTTGAATTTGCTAGTATTTCTTTAATGGGGTACTTAAGTAAATATCTGTAATTATTAAACTTAATGCAGTCCCAACAAAAGTAAAGATTTCGTACTGTTTTAAATTAGTAATGAGAAATATTATTAAGCGATTTTTAACGTTAACAGACTATTGGAAATTCTTACTGCGTACATGTATATGCGACTATAGGAATTCTTCAGCATAACGTATATACTTATGTGTTACTTTAAACACATATCCGCATGTGGCTTGTGACGCATTGTGTACTTAAGGAAGCATTCAACATGCTATTACATTTCATTAAGGAGTGCGGTAAAATTACATAAAAACTGGATCAATTCCAAAATTTCGTCTAATATCAGCATTTGTGTTGGACTGTTTGGTCACTGTTGCACTAAACCAACATAGTGACAGCGTTAAGGTAAAGTTAAAATAACTCAAGTTTGTATTCTCGCCAGCTGTTTGTTTATTTACCCCATTGAGACAGAGAACTTTGTTTTTATAACGAAAACCGTTTGTTTCAACATTCATAAAATATTTCGGATGACTTTATATACCTACTTACATTACCCTGCAATCATGTTTTCGCAATACGTTAGATATTTATAATAGTCATCATGCCCATAAACATAGCGTTATTTATGGATTGTTTAAGTGGGTGCGTATACAATCTATTATGTGCCTTCTCTGAAAGCTTATTGTTCTAAGATTTCACTGAATAAATCGCATTTATCATGCCATGATTTACCGTTATCCGATATAAGATCTGCATCACTCCCGGAATAAATTTTGGGATAAAATCTGCTAACGTGCATTTTTATGAAGGCACCAGATGAGATGCATTGTCTTTAGCTGTATTTACACGGATCAATGTTTAAATTGTAATTATTAAGAATGAACAATAAAATTTAACAGAAAACACAATACATTTAATAATGATACAGGTATATAATATATATGAATGCTTTATATGCGTGTTGTTTATGGAGGTATCATTTTTGTATAATAGAATAATGCTAGCATTCACAAGTCATAAAAATGTTAAATAACAGCATAATGGGTAGCCAAGTTCGATTAACATTTATATTTCAAAATACAGTAGGTAGCGTAATACAGTTGTATAGCAAATTGTGGACTGCGTGAAAGAATTATGGTTCAATTACAGTTAAAAAGCAGGATGATATAAACCATTTTTATGCCTTCTTCACAAATGGTATGTGCATGTATATTAATAAATCTAAATTGTAAATACTAAGTTTATAGGGAAATTAATGTTATACTACATTTTATAACTAAATTTATAGGCGAATTATTAATGATAGTAATTTTGAGGTAAATGTGTTGTGAGCAAATCAAATGGAAGGCAGGCTAAATGTTGTGAAATATTATCATTTTCAACGCTAACCTGAATGTGTTTTGTCACATTGGAACATACTTTCATCCATCAGCTTTAGGTTAAAGGGTCAGGTTGATTTATTGTTATTTCATTTTTATGAAGAATGGTTCGACTGACATGGTTGTTTCCAGAAACTCATTCTTTACGTAAGAAACGAAACTTTGCACAACATCTGAAAGGCTTTTTTTACAAACTCCTTTTTATTCAATTTCTTACTTCCTATATAAATATGTTAGGCGTCATTAGTCTGGGTATTTATGTTAGCATTTTGATGTGTACTTTCTTTCGAACAAAAGAGCCAGTTGATATAGGCCTACATGTATAATTCATGATGTGTTTCATTATGCATGTTCAAAACATCGCAAATATTTACAGATGATTAGGAATGACAGATTGTGAGTATGGAGTACACATGTATTGTATACATGTACAGGGGTATGTTCAATACAATTTTTCTCCGAATCCTACTGCCAACAGCTCAATTTATTCGATGGATACCACCCTATCAGGGTTGACACCAAAACCATTGTTAATTTGAATTCTTTTAGTATAAGGCTGAGTCAAAAGCATGCTCACCATGCAAAAAATTACCTGTACATTTTTGCTTTGTTTTTAATTGATAAATTTATTTTTCCCAATTTATTTTTGCCATTTGAAGCAAAGATGTACGAGTAATTTATTTGCATGGTGGGCATGCTTTTGGCTCAGTCTTAAGGCTATTCTTTGGAAGAGAATTCCAGCGGACATCCGCATGGACTTCTGAGCTCCGTAAGTGAATTGACATGTTAACAAACTGGTGTTGAACGTGACAAATTAGCTAAACGAGAAGGTGTTTGGTCATGAACATCTGACCTTAAAACCAGTGTTTAAAAAACCTATTCTCAGATAAGACGACACGAGACATCGTAAATACCGTTTCAGTTTTTGTAAAGATTTCTGTCGTAGGCCTATGTGTGAAATTATTGTACGATCCAAAAATATATGCATCGTACATAAATGTACGATCCAAATTGTCTGTAATTCGACATTCAAATAGGTTTTGCTCAAATGAGTGCATTTAAAACAGGCAATAAAATTGCTGAGTATGCAAAACTTGTAAACTTGTAAAAACCGTATAGACCTATTAATTAACAAACCTTTGCTTACTCAAGACTATGCAGCACTCCTTAAACCGATAAGAATACACTTGCATGCAGTGTAGATCAACATAAAGGCAAGCATAGCTTTCTGCAATTAAACTTTCATTACTATATCCCGTAGATTTTATGCATGTACGATGTAGACATTATGACATTATCTCTGAAGTAAGCATGTATGAGTTGACAGTAATTGCTTATTTTCAGAGTATAACTGCCTTCCTGCATATCTATGCACTGTACTGTATTGCGAAACAATAGGATACTATAATCTTCAAAAGCAGAAACTTTCGAAATTGACTAACCCTAACACTATTGAAATCACAAATGTAAATCACGAAAAATGTCGGCGTATCTCAATTTAATTTTAATTTAATGCATCAATTAACATGTACATTGGTTTCCTACACAGTCTCATGCATGTAAACTTCATGTATTTAGGTTATAATTGTACCGGGTATTTTATTTTCAACTGTTTTTTGGAGTTTGCATCACATACATAAGTTCTGTGGTATTGATCCGACGTAGTATGACGAACTGCATTATCTGGAGTTTCTAGTTCTGTTAAAAAAACATCTATTATACATTATAATATTATCCCTTAGTTCTCTTGACTTCCAGATTCCCGCAGTTTACTTCACTCCCAAATTCCCGCAGTTTACTTGACTTGACACAGTAACAAATTGCAATGGTTGTTGTCATTGAGACATCTGTTATTTCTTTCGTATTTATGGCGAGAAAGCACTTTCAGAGAATTTTTTAAAAAAATTGTTGTATCTGCTATATTTCCATTTTAGAAAAAAAGGTAAACGTCAAGAAATTAGACATACTGAAAAACTAGTGAGCAAATACTGTAATCAAATAATAACAATGCTCAAAAAAGTGTTTCATTTACAAGAGAAATGTCATCCATATAATTATGGAAGTTTAATATAACTGATTTAATTAAAATTTGGTGATTGTTTTGTCTAGAATCTGGCGTTATTACGCTCTTAGAACCATAAACATAACTTGAAGATAACAAATGTACATGTAATGACTAGAGCTGCCATCTAGGGAATCTACCGGGGAGAATATATGACGTCATTGGCTCTGAAGCTTGAAACGCTACTTCCGATTAGATGCGTCTAATGTAAAGGGTAGAAATGAGCAATCTTTCTGTGAATCTTACTCTCCTGATGCGATTAAGAAGCTTGGGATTGTCAGAAAGATTGATTTTTGTTGTTGCTTAAATATTTTCAGTTTACGGCGCGTAAGTACTAATTAGTACAAACATAGTGTGATAGACCTCCCATAAGAAAGTGCACGCAAAAGTAAACACTAATTGTGCAGTTTGTCGTTCATATCAGCTTGAGATTAAGGAATCGGGCAGTAAGAATCAATAGTCAATATGAGGCAATTATCAAATTATGAGCCAGATCACTGAGATTCATCCGCTCGTAACAGACGTTCTCAGACTTTCCCTCCCCCTCATAAAAAAGCAAATGTGCCCAGTTTTAAAACAGGTTATTCTTGGTATTAAACGTAATGAAACCTTTCGGCGACAATAATGATACCAAAGTACATGTATTCTGTGAGCAATAGTGGTTGCACAGAAGTGGAGTCTGTGGAAAAAGAAGTTGAAATTATGTCATAGCTATCCCTGCTGACAGCCGCAGCGATTTTTTACTGTAGGCTGACAAGTACAATTCTCATGCCTAAATTATGCATGCATGTACCTGTTCACAGATACTTCAGTATGCACATCGCTAAGGTGAAATTAACTATTCATAGAAGGCTTCTTCGCGTATCTTAAATATTGGAATGCATATTGTGACCTAGCTTTTGATTTTATGCAGCGGCGCTTGTGATAATTTTAAACGTAATTCAAACACTGTGGATGAAAAGAACTGGTAACGTACTGGTTTCGCAACGAATGATTATTTTTGTTTGTTGTATGGAAAGGACTGCGGACTTCAAGTACGTTGTACATTTGTCTAATCGCAGATTTAAGATAATCTGCAGTATAACTTCAATGAACAGATTAATTCATTATTGGGATGCTGGCATCCCTATGGCTTGAATCCTTATATAATCAGAGCTAACTAAGCTCTGATTGGTTAAATCACAAATAGAAGGAAATAACGAACGAAACCGATGGTACAGTGGATATTGCAGCTTAAGGTAAACATAAATATGCCTAAGTATATTGAACAAGCATAACTTCTTGTTATTAAAAGGCCAAGTTTAAAAAAAATTAATTGTCTTAAAAACAATAAATGTCATGTGCGTTTTATTATCATTACTTGCTGACACATCCAGCTTGCTCTAGGGTTAAACATTATTAAAAGTGAAGCACGGATTAAAGAAAAAGTTTGACAAGGAATGGGGATGACAGGAAAGGGTACGAGAAAACGTTTACCCCTTAAATTGGTCCCATGTCTTATTAATGTGCGTTTTCGGCACATCCCGACTAAATTTCAAAAATATAGGAGCAAGGAATCAAGAGTGACATTTTGCTCTCTATTTAACCCGCTTATAGGGATGTGTCAACAATATCCCTTTGTAGTGCGGCGTTTTTGAAACTTAAGGTACATTTCTATCAAATGTATAAGTTCTAGAAAAAAGTGTCAGCGAGAAAATTCAGTGAGTGAGAATTTAAGATGTTTTAGTGTCCCTAATAAATGTTTTATGATTGAGCGTAGTAGTGCCACCAAATAACAACGCTGAATTTAATGTTCTGTTTTTCCACACATTTAAAGTTCCCAATTTTCGTTCTGAAAAATTATATTTCACCAACTTTCGTACTAAAATATCCTATCAGCCAGTTACATAAAATATACACGTAGCATGACAGTAATTAGTGTAATCGTATATTATTAGCCAGTAAGAACCTACTAAATTAACAAAGGATGTAGACATTTGTCAACGTGGCCATCAACAATAATCACACTTTTATAAAAAAAAAGTGTAAGAAGGCTGCATTCATATTCAAAGAAAAAATATCGATTGCGGAAACAATTTTGTATTATTATATGCAATATTTTCTTATTTTTAAGGTAAAAATATGTAATTATGAGTTCTTACAGGTATAATAAGACTTTGAATTAGGAGTATGGTAAATAATAGTATTTTTTAAAATAAACATGCTAATGGACAGGCTATCTCTTTAGTGTGAATTGAACAGGAAACAACGTCCAATATTAATGTACCTAAGATATTTAAGGTATGATTAAAAACATAAATGATTATAAATTAATTGTTATGTCTTCTATTATGAGAAAGAACGCAATAGTGTCCTCGTGTGTCATCGTGGAAGTCATTTTTCTTTGTTTGGCAAAAAAATTCGCCCACGTAAATTGTTGTTTAAAGGTGGGGGTAGTGCACATTCTTGTCGAAATTTAAACTAAAACTCAGATTAAAATCAATAGCATAACGTATGAAACTACTACTTTATAGGCAAGTATTTGTGAAGTCGAGGTATATCATAAACATTTTGGTTTGCTGGGCTCTTCAATTTTCTAAAGTGATTTATTTTTTAAAGAGGCTTTGTTAGTGTGCTTTAAGTGTACTGGCATTTTTCCAACTTATTCTTAATTTCTTAAAAGCCAGCAATCAAAAGATGTTGTGCACAGTTTGATTCATGTTGATATTTGATAGGTATTTTTTAGAAGTTTTTATCGTTGTTTTTACTAGTTTCTACCTTGATCGTAATTTGTGGCATGATCGTTTCCAAAAATCTGCCATAATTATTATTTCGAACATAGTTTTGGTTACATACTTCATTAAAAAAAGTCTTTCTATGCAGACTATGACATGGAAAATTAGTGAAGTGTTCAGGTTAGTTTTTAGTTTAAAATTATTGCGTGAATTTTACATTTCTTTAAAACTTCGTTGGCATATTGTGAAATACAGTAGAACCTCGATAACTCGAAGTCCCAGGGGACCCCCAAAAATATTCGACTTATCCGAATAATGGAGTGGAATTAATTTTGAAACCATCCCAAAAATTTGAATGGTAGTCTTAACAAACCACAAATCTCCTGATCAAATT
>JAQIXS010005862.1:0-11754 GCA_034700785.1 Rossiulus vilnensis
TCCTAAGAATTGTTCTGTTGCGTATGTTTGTGAATTGGGACTGTGTGTGGTAACGGTAGCTTAGCAACCCTTAACAGTAACAAATGATAAACATAAATGAAGCTACTTTTTATTTCGAGGGATTTGCTCCCTTTGCTTTCACCACCCGTCCCCCATTACTCTCTCGATGTAACTTTCATTATGTTGAAAGAAGAAAAAAACTTGTCGACGTTGGTACAAGTTGCGCCGTGAAAGTGTTTGTCATTTGTTGAAACTCGCCATTGGATTAGCAATTCTTATTGAGGGTGGACGTTGACTGAAGGATGGCTCCTAGCTTCCCCTCGGCCATTAGGAGGATCCTCTGCCAAAGTCTCCTTTCGCTCGGAAATTGAATCTTTAAAACCTTCTTTTAGACTAATGACCCTCGCCTTTCGTGTCTTCTAAAGCATATGGTGGACCCATGATGGATAGGATACGGTTAAGTCCTATTTTTCACTGGCCTAATACCTGGCTATCATCATTTGGGAAAAGCCAGTTGACGTGGGAAAACAGGGGCTGCCTGGATCCTTAAAATCCCGTCCTATTGCTTAAGTTTTTACGTAGACTGCGTGTTTTCCATTCTGAAAACGGCTCTAAATCCCAGCGCATGGAAAAAGAAAGACAACGTATGGGCGCCATATTAGATCTAACTATTACTTTTAACTCGGGTGGTAGAGGGATAATGTGATGTTTGAAGCTTTAAATTTAATACACTGTACTGTACATGTATATCGAGTATTCCTTAGATCCGTTCGCCGGATTTCAAAATGGTGGGGAAAAGGTTAAACTTGTTTTTATTTTTATTTTAAACTAATGTGCGTAAAAATTGTCCTAGAATGCTCTATACATTGTATAGAATAGCGGAGGAAAGTCAGTGAATTTGATTAGTTTTTCTAAAAATGTATAAGTAGGATAAACATCTTAATTTGTAATGTAATTTGGTTTTTAAATGCAATTAATAAAGGAGCCTTCATAAGCAAAATTAAAAAAGACACCGAATGCGAAAATTTTAAAACAAATTAAATCAAAATGAAATTTGAATTCGAATGTATTTTTGAACCCCAATCGCCGACTCCGATTCAAGTGATTAAAATAGCATGAAATAAATTTCAGATTTTAGAGAATTAAATATAAACCCTCAACACTACATGCACATGCAGCGTATCAATCCATTAATAAAACGGATGATTATTGACCTAGCATTATATTCTTAATGCACTAAGAAAACAATATATTAATCTAACTTCAATTAAGTAGAAAACGCAATTATAAAATGTCTTTAATTTATTTACAGTATGTTGGCAGTGGGAAAAGTTGCTTGACTAGAGTTCAGCTCCAATTTTTTATTTGCTGCGAAATTTAACGTTTGGCTTCTTTTGTCCTCGCCCTTTAATATGATTTTTTAATGCTTTTCTTTATTAATTTATTATGACGATAAGCTTCATTATACTCCTGCTAAGTCATTTTTATTAGTCGTTATTTTTTTGGTTGGCCATTTTCGCGTCTTCGCAATATCTCCGTGTTATGCGCGTATATTTTTTAATTTCCATTTTTAGTCTCGGTTCCTATCACCCCTGCTTTTCATATTCGTGAACATTAGAAAGCATTGCATCTTCATAAAATCTCCGCTAACCGCATTTCTTGATTAAATTCTTTAGAAAATTTTTCTTTGATGACAATCGGAGGGAACATTGCGAGCGGGAATATAAAAACAACAGGGGAAAATTGCGTCGCTCCGAATTATTGTTGCAATTTACGGGAAAATACAGTCGTCTTTTTTTTTTCTCGCCATACCTTAACCTAATTCTTGATGCGTTTTTGTCTTAATTTCATTTTTCATCTTTCGTGTCTGTCGTCTTAGATGTGCGAGCGCTGATGGCGTTCATTTATCCTTAATTTTTCTACGGTTTTATGCAGAATTCTGTTTCGTCATCACTGGTTATGATTTCAAATTCTTCGAGTTGAGTTGCACATTTTTTGACGAAAACGCAGTAAAAAAACAACTAAGAGTGCACACCGTTAATTCAATAGGAAATAATTATTGAATTGTACTTTTAAGCTATAATTTGGTAAAGCCGCTGAACATCATTGCAGGGATAATAGTTAAAGAAATTTGAAGGAGGACGAGGTCGAAATTGCGTTTGTTTGGCAGCATTTTCTTAGTTTTCTGCATTATTTTTGTAGCAAAAGGGGAAACGCTATTTAAGTGGGTGTCTAGGCGTTATTTCGCTGTATTGTCTTAAATCAATCTCACGCGCTGTGATTGATATTGAACGAAGGTCTTAATGGGCTGCTACAAGCGGCAAGAAGAGGGGGAACACTTACAAATGATGATAAGGAAAGGAAATGATTTAAGGATGCAAAAAACCGCGAGGAGTAAAAAATGCTAGCAGTTTATATACGGGAGCTAATTTTATTGAAATACATCAAATGTTGGAGAGTGAGTTAGTGAATGGGGTGCAACCACTGCTCACTCCAAGTGCTTTATCTTTGGTAATTGTCGATGATGCACATACTATAAATATTAAATCGAGCGAAGGAAGTTGCCAAGAGAAATGGCCAGCATCGTCTTTGTGGTTTCATTGACTTTGGTTGTTTTTTCCGTTGTTTATTCTATGTTCTATGGAGTGAACATTAATTGTTGTTAACGTTGAATATTGAGGAAGCCGCTTGTGATTCTCAAAATATCATACTGTCTAAGTTTCGACTTAAAAATTGTATTTTTGTGGTTTGCTGCTACTTCAATGAGCTGCAATGCTGTTATAGTTATAACACAAAGTACAAATAGGATTATTAATTCGAATTTTGCATTTTATTTTGACAAGCATGTTAATATTGATTTACGCAGTTCTGATAATTCTTTGCTAGCAGGACAAAGTTTATTAACGTGGATATTTTCGCCAGTTTTAAAAATCACGTACATTATTCATATAGCTGTGAAAATATTTCATCCATGCTGCGTTATAAATTCAGATAATTTTTCACCCTGGATGATTAAGCAAACTTGAAATCGTTTTCATCATTTAAGATAACTTTAATTTCCGTTAAGCGGTCACAAGGTGATATTTTATTACTTTTATTAATTATACTTCGAATCGTTAATTATAATTTGATCAAATTTGTACAGTAATTTAACGAATTGAACATGATTTTAACCACTTTATGGGCTGGGATCTCTAGGCAGGATCCATAAGAAGCCTGAAGTATCCATATTATTGGTCTGATTTCTTGCATTCCATTAGACGTTGAGATACTCTACTAAGCGATAACCGTTATCTGCTGTGTGTGTGGATTTCACCGCTTTGTCATATGGCATTTAGTTGATGGCAGCCGAGTACTGAGTTGAATTTAATTGGCAAAATGCGAGGCAGGTGTGCGGGGGTCCTTCTTTCAGATTTCCCAAAAGCATGCTTCGCGATTGCGCAGGAAGGACCAACGATCCTCGAGTCCCTGGCAAAACTGCATCCTGTCGCAAGGGCACGGGTCATGCGGGGTTTGTAAGCGCACGTTATGACTTCTAAACTTTCAACGCTGCTCTTCCAGGGCCGGAATACCAATGAAGATCATCTTCCTGCCTGCGTGGCACGTAGGAGGAATTCAGAAGCCGCTTCTCTCTGATGTTCTCCATGTTTCGCCCCCAACCAAATCTGCAGCGAACACGTTTTGCTTTTCATCTTTTCTTCGCAATTTTTCTCTTTTTCGGCCCTGGCAGGAACCGAAAGCCAACAGCCCCCGTCCTTCTGTCCTACAGATGGCGAAGTGCGCAAATAAGGCAGCAATTCTGCCGTCTGGGTTCGGGCCCCAGGCCTTTTCCGATACGAGCTGGGTGCCACCTGCAACGTATTGAACGGTGGCACCAACCTCCGACAAACCCAACATATCACTTGCATAATAGCGCAAAAAGATTCAAATACTTCCCCATCCCTCACCCACCACTTTCAAAACTGGGGTCTAGAACTTGCCCCCTTAACTTACACAACTGTTTTTCCTGGCCTCGACTGCTTCATATCCGAGTTTTTCGCCCAGTTTTGCATGTATTTTCTGTGCGATTGGCGCCTTTTTTCCATCCCAAGATTTATTCCGTGTCAACAGGACGTCTTCTGGCGTGGCTAGTAGGCCGTATATGTTTTCTTTGCCAGGGTCTGGGCGAAAATGTGCTGTTTTTAAAATGCCCTTTTGGGATACTAAGCCCGATTCAACTGGCTTGGGTGGTTACTAACTCAGTTGGGCGGTCACCAAATTACCAAATTCAATTGCAGATAGTTCATGGCTGTTCTAAGATGCAAACTTAACGTGAAAAAATACAATTGTGCATGTAGATAGACGTCTATGAAGTACTGCGGGTAATGGAGGCTGTGATGTTTCACACAAATAAGACGATCATAGACTATAGGGGGAGGTAGCAAATGTAGACCTCAAATTTCTATTTGTCTACGGTGACACTGTAATCTACTGAGTAAACTGAAACTTGTTAATAATAACCACTGATGCACAAAATAGTACGGAATTATAACGTTTTTTGGGTGGTTTTTGTGCGGGGCAAACTGTTTCACAAAGAGACGTCACTCGTTGTTACATTCTTTTCCAATATAATAGCTTGCTTAAAAACTTCCCTAAAGGACAATCTGGTAACAACGTCGGCAAATGATGTCAGTTAAAAAAATGACCATATGTTATTAATGTGCTAATCGTTAAACAGAATATCGAATGCCTTAAAAAAATGCCTCGAGCCATTGTGCTATTTTATACTTGGTATTTTTTTCCCAGTGTAGAATTGGTCGACCACTAGTGTTCGAGTTATTTTTTTATAATTTAAAACTGTTCAGTTTATAAACTGGAAAACACCGTTATGGAGCCTCCGATGTCCCTCTTTAGAGGTTTCATTGCTAGGACAAACATGTTTTTAAAGGTACCATAGCGTGTTTTTTTTCTCAAGTTTATATAATTTTTTACAAATCAACAGGATATTTCTAAATTACACGCGTATCAAATAATTCAGACCTTAGCAGACAACCAATTTTACACCGAAAAAATAAATTTTGCAATTATAATAAATGCTTAAAACCTTTAGGTTGTCTTAGATTACTTACAAAAAGTTGCAATAAGCTATTCCGATTACTTTCTACGGTTGGACTCTTTATGGTTAGCATATACTAGCTCAATACTGACGCTCTAATAGGGTAAAATAAATCCGGACAATCGAAAGTATGTAACTGCAATGCATGAAATTTTCCCAGTATTTGTTGATATTGACGTTGTTAATGTCCACAGTCTACTTAAACCTCTCGTTCTCTGTGCACGAAAGATGGGCTCTTAATTAATATCCGAGGCAGCCATCGTCGCCAGTTTACCTCTGGCATGCCGTCTTGATTTGTTTAATTTTTCATATCCATTTTTTCCTTTCAATTCCCTCGTTTCTTCCTTCGTGTTTCCGTCACTGCAGCTGCCGAATTCCCACGCAATTTCCGTCCCAATCTCACCGTTTCTTCGTCGTCAAACGCCCGCACCCCCTTCTCGCATCCCTTCCAAGTCCCCCTCTTAGGAGAAAAACGCTTTATGAACACCCGAAATCGGCGTCCGAAGCGCCCCCCTCGGCCAATTTTGAACTCTGCCAAGCCTGTGAATTATTCATTACCGTGAATTAAGTGGGGTCTGCGAGAATCCATCAGCGAGGATGGCAGCGCACCTGGTGTCGTTTATTAGAACGGTTTTTTTTTTGTTTTGCATTTTCTCATTTCTAGTTTAGACATTGTTGCGTTGCGCTCGCCAAATTCCATTTCGCAGCCATAGAAACCATTACCTGAAAAACCGGAATGAATAAGCAAAATTAATGAGTAAAAAAATGAATGTGAAATTGTAAAACGGCACGCGAACTAAAATGGCTGGTGAAGTTTTCATCCTCGCGTTTAAACCTTCGTTTATTATTCAACGCGGGTACAGGGCGGGTGCGAGACCTGGTTGGTTCTGAAATATCCATGTCCCAGACAGTTTGATCTTAAATCTAAGCGTTTTTACCAGCGCGTATCCGCTTGGCGAAGATTACATTTTGAGTCTTTAATTCGAATGTATATCCCTGTTTTGGAACAGCTAACCCCTAAAGGCTGGCATTTTGTATGACACAAATGTAAGCAGTGATTGCCTATTTATGGTGTAATCGCAACTTACCTGACCGCTACTTTCGCCAATGGTTTTCAATTCAATTCAACTCAGTATCCTAATAGCAGAAAGTGATATGCCATGTGGTAGGAGGGTGTAAATCAATTAACCAATCAGCCAATTTTTTCCAGTTATATTCCATAAAAATGAAATGCTGCGTGTGGAGCATGTTACATTTTGTAATGCACTTTTATAAATTTCTGTTAGGACACACCTTTTTAAATAACTTATTGGATTGTTTGAAGTTTTGTTATGCAGTGTTTATTATTGACATGACATGTTTTACTAATTAGTCACTGTTGAAAATGTTTACTCAAATCGCTGCACCTTGTTAAAACATTTCTCTGAAATGTGTAGTTCTAAGAGATGAGTGATAAAATGGAATTATTTTTAATTTTGCTTTTTTTTAATTATTTTACATGTACTTCTCAGATGTAACACTAGTGTCTCTCGGTCTACCCCTCTCTGGTCTTGGTAAGCTAAAGTTTTGATTAAATTAAAATTGCAATAAACGATCAATTAAAATGTTTTGCCTGTTGAAAGGCATATCTATTAATACAAGATTTTAAATTTCAGTGGCATCATTTAAATTGTAGAAATACATTTTCTATTAGAATATAAATAATAGAAATGTATTTTATTCTGTTTTTTAACCGGTTAAAAAGTTTGCATTGTTGTTTTGATATTAATATCGTCTCGATTTACTAATTTTTGAATTATTTCTTAAAAATCTAATCAATGTTTTTATTTAATTTTATTTATTTTTAAACTGGAGCTCCGAAAAATTATTAATGAAGTTTATCATCTTTTTGAAGTTGATAAACTCAAATTTCCCCATCAATCATTAAAATTTTATCAATTGCCATATATCTTTATGATTCCCAACGCTCGTTTCTTCATATCGAGGAATATTAAAGAATATTTCTTTGATTCTATGTATTTACCAAAAATATTGTAATTTCACTACATTTATCCAACATATTCTCTGAATGTTTTTTTGAATGTTAATTTTACTGTAGATTTCGTGTTTTCATACTTCAAAAAGGCTTCAGTGTTTTAAACGAGCTTGCCTAAATAAATAGATTTTACAAGTTACCTAGTTGTCATACTAATGTCTGTATTTTTTGTTTATTCCAAATTTGCAGTCACTTAATTATTTATAAGTGTACGAGTTATTCCCAATTTTTTTTCTGTCATATTTTTATTGCCAAATTTTGTCCAATCGAAGCTTCCCTGGGAAAGAATCGCCCTCATTGTTTGACATTTGTAACCTTAAATGCAACTAACGCCATCTGTTTCGTAAAATAACATTATCGAACTAAGTTGCGAGTGCTTCAGAAAGATTGATTCGAGGCCCCTTCGCTTTGCGAAAATCAAATGCTGCTTTTGTTGTACGTAATTTTGGCTGTTTTTTAGCGGCAGATACATAGGACTACTCTCTTGCTGCTGCAGACATAAGTTTTTCCAGATCGCGTCATGTTTTCCCAAATTTATGTAGAGATGAGACAAATTGTGAGCGTCGAGGATAATTGTGGGTCCTGAAGGTGGGCTTAGTGGTGCTCGTTAGGCTTTTCCTTCTTTCCTCCCAACTATGCATAGCGAGGGGCTCCTCCTAACCGCCACTCGTTCTTTCGCCTTTGCACGAAGAGAGATCTCATTCATTTGCAATTTAAATTAGATATGTAGGTTGAGTTGCCCTTTCGCGTTTTATACGCACCTATGTGTGTACACTGTTGTTTGGAAAAGGGACTAAAATCGGATTAAACGGCGTAACCAATAGGGAAATAGAGTTTGTGGCATAAATGGCTGGAATTCTTACTGCTAATTTAAGAGGGGTGTGTTGACTTTCGCGTATAAAACTTGTCTTTTAAACCTACCCTATGCCACTCTGCTTCACTCTCTTTTTTTTTAAAAAAAAAAAAAAAAAAAACTTATTCCCCTTTTTATGGTCTAACGCGATGAAATGGTAGTGCGGAGCCAAAGACCCATAAAAGACAGCCTTTTGACATCAATTTGGTTTGGAAAACAGAAAAGGGTAAAGTAAGCTCAAATAAGGCGTGAATAGGTCAAGGATAGTTTCATAGAATTCATATTTCACATTGATGTCGAAATTGAGATTACAACTAATTTATTTTATTGTATGACGAAATAGAAAAAAAAATTATTCAAAAAATAATAATAAGGAAATTCAAGTTGGAATATGCATGGTTAAAGACATGTATAGGCCTACATAAGCTTTCTGAAGATTTTGTATTAATTCTTAAAATTTAAATTATTTTAAATATCCAGAAATAAAACAAAGCACCTGGCACAGTTAATTAAAATAATGTTGCATCACCGTGGAATTGAATCGCAGTTTATAGTAATAAATACATTTGCTGGCATATCGAATACTAATTATATGTTTACATGGTATAGAAAAGTAAATTAATCAAGAAATCTTAAGAAAAAATACAGCCGTTTACGGTGACTTTGATTATCATTTTCATCACATCGCCACTTATACGGAGCGTATTAATTTAAATGAAACTGCGAAGTATAATTTAAAAACGATCATTGAGCTACAATAAACGGTTTAAAGTTTCTGGCATCTAGAATTTTTGCAATGTACATATGTTTCGATTTCGAATTCTAAATATTTTGGTATTAACAAATCTCAGGAATTTATAAAATACTAACAGTTCTAAATTATAATGAACGCTGATTTTTTGCGACCATTTTATTAACAACTTTGAGGAGTTGGGACCCATGATTTACGTGTAGTATGTGCTAGTTCAGAACTGTCAAAAACCTGCCACCTGTCTTGAGACTTCTTCGCACTAGCGGTGTTCCAGGTTTCGGGACTTGTGCTTTGCTTAACTTTCTAGCTTATATTGATCCGCGGGACTTAGGATTAATCCTTTGCGTTCAAAATAAGCATCAGGGGTGCTAAGGGCGGCCGAAGGAAGTGGAACAGGAAAAAGTGTTTGGGGCTAAATACTTTAAACAAAACCCTCGCTAATGAATGCCATTTTTGTTCGTTTTTTCTCTTCCTTAATTTGCATATAGCGAAGCCGCCTGCGTCTGGGCTTATTTAAACGCCTTGTTGTTTTAGTTTTGGGATCTTAAGGCGCTGCTCAAATCCGTAATCTTTTTCCGTGTGTCTTAAACATTAAATTGCTCGTATTAACCCCACCCTACGCTCGCGCCCCCTACACCGACTACGGGTTCGCCCCCAACATTCAATCAGAACTCGCAAATCCGCTGGCGTAAAATTACGTTAACTAATGATTCCAGCTGAAATGATTGGATATTTGCATTTTTTATTATTGCTGAGGTTTTCGAAACCTCCTCCATCGACTTTTTTTTTTACTCAGACTTGCTTTTCGTCTTAGTGCGAGGTAAATGCTTTACATTTCGCTTTTTAAACCCACTTTGGTTGACGCGATTTCATCAGCTCCCCCTCCGCTTTCTTCATTGACGTATCTTTAGAGAATCTCTCGAGATTTCTCCGCATTTTCAGTTGTCTCAACTTTGTTTTGTTTTGTTGTTTTTAATTATGACTTCTGCACATGCGCGGTTCTTTCGTGGGTTTGTTTGGGAACTGGGTTCTTAAAGTTTGGGAACCGCCTAGTTTGCATTTGCGAGAACGAAAATTCAAAGTGATCTTATTGTTTGGATTGAAACTATAAAATGGGGAACATATGCATTAAGTCTGTTCAAATGGATGCCCACCATAAAAAAAATCACATTTTTGCTTCAAATCCTTAATACCATATATCCAAGTGGACAAGCAATTCTACTCGGAGAAAACCAAACGTTTCTCCGTGTAGAATTGCTTGTGCACTTTGATCTGAGTTGGGTTTTATAATTTTAAAATACCTTGTTTATTTGTAAGAAGTTGGACAAACGTTTAAAAAAAACGTTACAATGTATGCCACCTTTGTTGCCCATCTTCAAAGGTTGATTGAGAGGAAAAACTAGTAATCGGCAATGGCATAATGTTTTTGTAAAGGTGTTTTTTAAAAATTTTGATAAATGAACATAACTCAGACCCTAGTAAACAAAAAGTTCTGCACGATATAAAATTAAATTTAGCAATTATAAGTATTTGAAGCAAATACGTGTGTGAGGGATATTTCTTCACACTACGAAATTTTCTGACCGAGTTTTGCAATCCCCTCCCAACCTAGAACGTCCATTATGGACGGTCTCTTGACTGGCATACTAAATGGGATTTTTGCTTTACACCATCCTTTGGTGGCATGCTTGAAAGAGGCGTTTCTTGAACACGGTCGAAGAATTTCACTGGTTTTGATGCTACCCTTTCACATCCATCTGCTTACCTTCCTGCTTACGTCACTGCTTCGGGGCAACGTTTTTTGTAATCCATCCTTCCATTTTGGTCTCTCCCATTTTCAATCCTTGGCCGTCTTCCTTTTAACTAACTCTCTTCAAAGTGAGTGACGAAGAAGAAGAAGGAAAAAAACTAAAGCAATTAGCTCTTCACGCAGCTAGGCCCTGTGTTCCCAATTGAAAGACCAAACAGGTGGCGGCATTCGCACCATTGCATTGCTCTTCTTAAGGCTTTCTTCTTTTTCTCTAGTTGGGCTCCAGTTCGCCGCTTCAAAATGCTTTCTCAAAACTTATCTTTCTTGGTGAAAAAAAAAAGGAAAAACACCTCGTCGAAAATATGTTTAGGCAGTGAAGGGACTAATTGCTGCACGATGTCGCCATGATGAGTTTGATGCCGAAATTGGCCTCGCTATTAGCGGAGGATGATTGTGGGAACTCATGTTTAGTTATTAATTGGAGATGTTAATTTGAAATGAAATTTAGTGAGCGTAGTATTCGTAAAAAATGAGAAACAACCCTGGCGTTGATTTGAATTGTGAACGTACGTTACACTAAAAACAGGCTAACCGGTGTTCGGGATGCAGGATCTGACATTTGTGTGACAAGAAGAGTCAGTTTTCGTCCAAATTACGTGTGAACCAGTGGTTAAGACAAGTGATGTTGAGTTTATAATTTGTTACATGCAGTGGTAATACCTGTGATAAATCTCACATCTTAAGTTATTTTTAAACAGTAAACTAACACTTATAACTATTTTAATATGCTTATCAAATTATGTCTAAAAGAGCTCCATGAATTTATAAAAAAGCAGCACTATTATCATCATGAATGGTAAATTCGAGTTAATGGTATGTAGCACAATTGTCAGTACCCGAAATTCAGCATAAAAATGTTTTGGTATATATGAATTAATAGATTACCTTAAATTAACGGTGTTAATTTGTGCATCATCCTCATCCTAATGGACGCCCCAACGTTAAATTAAACTTTTAACTACTATGGCTATTTTTGAATGCCCATTCCACCGTTTTAATCACCCGCAAGAAGAAAAACCCACGTTTAATTTAGTTATACAAAAGGGCATATGAAGTGCGGAAATCCTAACCAAGTAGCCAGCTCTCCAGCTTGTCCAACAGAAAATCTTGACCTGCCAGCAAACCAGGTTGAACTCGCTTGGCCATAGCAGTGTCCACCTCGGATGATGGTGCTGCATACTTGATGTCCATCTAGCTGTTTTAGCATGGC
>JAQIXS010005863.1:0-11753 GCA_034700785.1 Rossiulus vilnensis
AAGAAACAAAATGGCTGCCAAAAGAACAAGATTGATATCATAACAACCTAAAACAAAATGGCTGCCGAAAACCAATATGGCAGACTTCCTGTAGCAGGTGGTGACGTCAGAGGAGGTTAGGGGGTCCACTTCTGGTGGGTGGGGCTTAGAGGGTCCACTTCCGGTGGGTGGGTGGTGACGTCATCATTCACCACCCACATGTGCCAGGTGGGTGTCCTAGGCTACTAGTGTATCCTCAAATTTTAAAACACAACTAAATTAATGATAAATTATTCGTTAAATGCAATAAAACAGTCGCTTAGGTGTATACAACGTTATTAAAAAGGCGACATGCAACAAGTTTTATCTATAGTATCTTTGCTAAAAGATTTTCTAGATTCGATTTATGATTTTGTGTTAACAGTTATTTTGTCATTAATTATTATACCTGCATTCAAAAGCAGGTGGTAAATGAGCAAATGTCGACAAACAATTTCCTTTTTGTACATGCGAAATATTAACTTTGAATAAACCATCCTTTATTTTGTTGTGGAGCAATTTAGTACGTTTAAACTACATTGAACCTTGATGTCAGTTGCAAGCAAGCATCAAGATTTATTCTGTGTTTTTAGTAGATGGGTGCCAAAATGCCGCCTTTATCGTAGCAGAAAACGGAAAAATTGCATTAACGAGTTTCATAAGTCTATTTTGAGAAGACCATAATAGTACACTGTGATCTTCAACAAATTTAAATTCATCCTATGCGTTCATATTGCATTATAAGTACACGTACACTTCCCAACATTCTAGTGGCATTATTTTACGATGTATTTTAACATGCATTTCTGTTCGTTGTGTTAATAATGCAATGTATGCTTAAATATAATTACAATTTTAAAATTGTTTTTAAAAAATACAATAAAATTAACGAAAACTACTTCGATTAATTAATAGAGATCAATTACATGTAGGCCTACATGTATGCATTGTAAAAAAACAGGTGGTGTAAGGTTTAATGCACACAGTGCCTAAAAGGCAAAATGCCTTTCTGATGTGCAATTTATAAAACAAGCGACATTCAATGAATATTGACAATACTATTTTATTACAACATTTAAACTGCATTATTTAGAAAGATAGTCTTAACTTTTATTCGATAGAATTTCAACAAGTTTTTTATTAAAATCGAGTCCTCTTTTAAATATAGTTCTTTCAAATGTGGATAATGCTCAAGTTGGCTTTGCCTTACAATCAATTGAAGTCCTAAAGTATAAGTTGGTGCCCTCAATTCTCCTTCGGTTTCTTTAACAATGTGTTTTTCTAAACTATTTGACTGATCTATAATGCTAAAGGCTGTTTTGCACCTAAATGAAGCGGGAAGAAATAAATCATTTTCTACTAATATTGCGTATGTGCTTGTATGCAACTGCCCTGCACCATAAATCCAGTTGCCAACAAGATATAAAGTAGTTTCAAAATAATATCTCTTTTCACTCGATTTAAACAGCGCGCTACGTCTTGCATGTTCTATGCCATCAATTTGGTCTTTCTTTAGTTTTAAAAAATTGTCAATTCTCAATAAAAGGACGCCATTGTTTGACGCAACTTCTTTATAAATAAAAGAAATCGGTTCGATAATCATTAGAAATCAAACTCCTTTGTTAGAAAAATACATGCTGTCATCTTTTAAGAAGTTTTGAGCAAACGTTTGTGTTGAGCGAAATCTTGTACTAATCACATCCTCTTTAGCACTTATTCCAAAAAGTGGACGATCTACTATTTCCAAATTTCGTTTTTCTGTTGTGAAGGTCTGATCCAACAAAATGTATTTTCTTGCGTGTAAGAAAGGTTTTGATGCATCGCTTTCATCAATTAAATCAACACTGAATTCTAGGCGAAAATCAACTGTATTTCCATTTGACTGTAGCTTTGGTTTAAATTTTATTTCGTTTGAAATATAAAAGGATCCGTCGCTTTTAATGCTCTTTCTTTCTATTAATTTTTGCACCTTACGTTTTTGAAAATTTTAAAGAAAAAAACGACCGGTGGTATTTGAGTATGATCTGTTAAATATTAGAAAAATTGACACGTAGGCTATTAGATCATTATAAGTGTCTAGTCAATTAAATTAATATAGTGCTACTGCGTGAATTAGGCTATGCTAATCATAATATCCTAACAATAAACTTTAAAAACCCCATATTTTATCTAAAAACATTCAAAAAGTGTATTAAAATTTTTTAGAAAAATAATATCTTTGTGAAACTCGCAAAAATTGTGCCTACAGAATCCTACAGAATTAGCCAAATTCATTTTTGATGGTACATTTCATAAATCAGATTATTTATTTTGTTTTCAATTTATTTTATCTAAGTGTTCTGTTAGTTAATATATGTCATTTGATTGGATGTGTAATCCACCAATGTTATTCTTTTTATGCGAATTGTTTAAACTTTTTATGACGATTGTAAGTGTGTATGAATAAAAATGTAATTTAATTAATTTACAATTTATCTCGGATTTATTGTATAGACTTCTTTACTATTACCAAAACTTTCTTCTGTAATTTTTATAACTACTGTATTAAATGTTTATGAGTGATTTTGTAAATTTTTGCAGCATTGTCATTTACATTTTTAGCTGTTTGCATTTAACAAGTGTTTTACATAAAATAAATATTAACCTCAAAAGTTGAATTCTCAACCTTATCTATAAATTAAAACGGCTCTAAAGCTAAGAAGATAACTAAATTGCATTATATTTCGATGTATATTTAGTTATTAAACTGAGGAGCTTGGACTTAAAATTACAATGAAATGGTCAAATGGTGAGGTAGATATGCCATAGAATTTTTAAAAAAGCATCAAATGTAAAAAAATATCATGCGTGCCTGACATTTATGTAAAAACACTTCAATGTAATTTCTCAAACCTCTTTAAAGTAACCATTGCTTTTTCCCCCAGAATATTTCATTAACAACACTTTTTTAACAAAGCACAAGGTTATGACATTTTTTTATAATTGAGGCGCTGAAGAGCGTTGATGAGAAATTTTCACCATTACTTTATGTTCTAAATATAGTTTTTAAGATGTAACAAGTGGAATATTGTCATTAGTTTAGTTGCTTGTCATAGGTCAATTAATAACACGTAATTTAACGCTAATGTAAAGAGATGTTCCGATAAGCACCGTCGTTATTATCCTATATTATTCGCAAATGTTTTGCTTCAAATACTTATTATAACTGCTCAATTTATGTTTACTAATGTAAAATTGTTTGTACCTCAACCTTTTATCTTTAATTTATAATTTCAAAATGAGCTGTTTATTTATAACAAAAATTAAGTAATTTGAAAAATCGGTCGAAGAATTTTTAGGTTAGGTTATGTTGTATAAATAAAGGAGGCATTTTTAAATTATAAACCTAAGCTGAAGCCCTGATGGACGACTAATTCTACATTGGTAAAATAAATTTAGCAATTATGTGACGTTTTTGTCCTTGGCGATGGTCCAAGTCAGGGTTGTGAGCGGGAATGATGGAATGCAATGAAATTTGTTAATACCTGTTGGAATGTGGTTTTTTTCCGATTGTAAGATGGTTTTGTAATCTGTAATTTAGTACTTGCATTGTTGTGAGGGGGAGCAAGGGTCGTTATTAGGTGGATATAAGCTGGTGTTGTCGATGTTTTTGGGAGAGATGTTTCAGACTTGGCCAAGTGCTGTCTCTACCATTGATATTGTGATTGTTTTGTTACCTGATTGTCAGTTGACTTATTTTTGTACATTGTAATGTTCTTATGGGAGTTCTGATTGCCTCTTATTGAGGATATTTGTGGATCCTTTGCTTTTGAAGTAACAGTCGGGTTGTTTGCTCTTGATTTGACATTGTTTTAACCAGATTATCTATTTACAATTTTTAACCTTTGATTCATGTTATTCATGTTATTTAATACCCAAGTGGTTTTCATGGGTCATGCTATTAATGAAGATACTGATGAAATTTAACTCAGTTTGCTGAATTATTTAGATCTTGTAACGCTATATTCTGTATAGCTGATTATGGTAGATTTCCTACAAGTTATGCCGGTGCGAGTTTAGAGAGGTCTATTATTGGCTACATGACGAGCTAATGATAGAGGCTGCTTAACATAAGCATTTGTCACAGGTGGTGCCTCTTATGAGAAAATTTTGTTAACATTTGCATGTGGGGATCACTGTATGCTTTTTGAGGATTTGCCTTGCTGATGGTTACTATCCTTTGTTATGGGTTTTTCCTGAGTGGTTGGTTAATTGGCCGTGATCAATTAAGGGGGATTACATATAGTTGTTTTGATTATTTTGGCGCTACAACGTTGATACGGGGGAGCTGCGGTTCACTAGCGGTTTGATGACGCCCGGAAGACTTGTGGCTACCTACTAAATTTGTAGTGATAATTGATTGTTGGTTGAATGTTGTTTGGAATTTGCGATGGCTACCCAGGGGGATCCTGGACAGGGCGTTAATTATTAAATGATTAGGAAATTTTTACCTCAACTAACCTTTCCGGAGAAATTCTCTGGTGAAGGAGGGTTAAGTGCTGAGGAATTTCTTTAAAGATATGAGGCAATGGCCCCACAAGCCAATTGGAGCAAAGAGGACATGGCAGTATACCTCTCCAATTACCTTACGGGGTCTGCATCGCGTTGGTCCGCTGCAATGTCTCCACATGTGCATGATTAGGGTGATTTGAAAAATAAGCTGAGACATGCATATCCAAATATTATTGATAAGGCCTCAAAGGAACAGAAGTTATTCGGACGTAGATACAAGATACACTCGGAGGTGTTGCAAAGTTATTTTTTCGATAAGGTAAAGTTGTGCAACGATCTGAATTCTAATATGTCTGAACTAGACAAGGTTAAACACATAATTAATTTCCTGCCTGAAGATTGGACAGGGTCCTTCCGGTTTAAAGTTAATTTTACCCTGGATACTTTATTGGAGTATTTATTAGATAAAGATTGTGAGATGCGACAGAAGGGGTTGCTTCTTCCTGCAAATGTTCTCACTTTGGGACAGGTTGAACAAGTGCTGGCAACTGCACTAGAGCGACAGAATAAGGAATTTGAATGGCGTTTTGAGCTTTTGACGAAAGGTTCCATTACGGCTGTTTTTAAATCTCCTGTGTCTGGATCCGGATTGGCCACTGAGTCACCGATTTATTATAGGAAAGCTCAATGTCAAATATGTCAGAGAATTGGTCATTCTGCAGTCCGGTGTTTCCGGCGGTTTGACTCTTCTTTTAGACAAGGATCTTTTGATAGAAGGAACGGTCAAGGAAGATTCCAGAGGTCCGGAAACAGAAATCGGGACCAACCTGGGAGGTTGGCGGGTCCCTAGTAGTCTCTGAACCTCTCTTGAGTATTTCTCGTGGGTCAATTCGAATAAAGGTTCATTTGGGAACAGGGACAGAAGTTGCTGCGGTAATAGACACAGGAAGTCAGGTATCTTTGATAGGTCTCGAGTTGATGGCAGGGTTGCACAATTTGCGACATTCCCCTGTATTGTTAAAATCAGTTAATAAGAAGGGATTGTATGTTATGGGGTTAGGAAATGTTTACTTATTGATGGATGGAAGGAGATTTCAGCATCCATGTTATGTTGTGGCTGAAGCTGCTCATCCATTAATATTGGGAATGGATTTTTTGAATAAATATGTGACCCGAATTGATATTATGGATGTTGTTATCTTCTATAACAGTGAGGTTGAGATGAATGGGTTGAAACAGGATAGGAAAACAATTTTGCCTGAGATTCGAGCTGTCAATTGGTGATAGCCTGTTCACAAATTGAGCATCCTGTGATAACCAAATTAAATTTGAGATTAGGAAACAAAGTTAATGGATCAATTTTGAAAGAACTATTTTTGGTTAATGAGACAGTTCTGTTGGCATATACACCAGTTATAACCGATGTTCAAATTGAATTTGTGACTTGTTCTTTGACAGAGGTCGATTTGGAGGAAATACCACTGGTTAAACATAAATGTTTGCCAAAAAATTGGGAAGAGAAGGTTACAGATCCAGACTTACTTCTTTTGTTAAGGAATTATGAGCATCTTTTGGGGGCGGAATCAGTGAAACAATTGCCAGAAATAACCCTTAATACAGGGGATGCCCTGCCAAGGAGAGCTCGACCATATGCTACATCAGAATTTAGACGACAGAAAATAATGGAACAATGTAAAGAATGGTTAGATGAGGGGATAATATCACCTTTGAGTTCGCTTTGGGCATGTCCTGTGGTATTAGTGGAGCAGGATACAGCAATGGGGTTAAAAAAGTTCCGCTTATGTAAGAACTTTAAATTACTTAATGAAGTTCTGGTTCGACAGAATTTTCCGTTGCCACTACCTGAGAATTTGTTAGATGAAATGCATGGTTGTTCATATTTTACTGTCATTGACTTGAAGGCGGCTTATTTACAGTTGCCTATATGTGAAAAGGATCGTTGTAAGACTTTAATTGTCACACCCGATGCACAGTATTAGTTTAACTACTTGCTCTTTGGGATCTGCTCTGCGTGTCAGATTATGCAGCGGACAATGCATATGATATTTGAAGATCTATTGACAAAGTTTTTTAAAGTGTTTTTCGATGATTTGGCGATTCACTCAAGAGCTAGGAAGGAACATGTAGAGCACATGCGGATTGTTTTGGAACGGTTGGGGGAGTATAAGCTACTCATTAACGTATCCAAGTGTCAGTTCTTTTAATCTTTAATCCTCTATTTGAGTCATGTGATTGATGGGGAGAGTATACGACCAAATCCAATAAATGTGCAAGCAGTAAAAGGCTGGGTCACATTAACTAAAGCGCGAGAGGTAACACAATTCTTAGGGGCTTTGTCCTATTATCAAAAATTTATCCCACGCTTTAGTAAGAGATTAATTGCATTAAGATCATTGACTCATGCAAAGGCTAAATGGAACTGGACAGAACAAACCCTAAAGGAGTTTAAGTATTTAAGAGTGTTTTGTTACCGCACCTATTTTGAGGTCGTTTAATCCACAGTTGGAGACAAGGTTGAAAACTGATGCCAATGCACATACCCTTGGTGCAGTTTTGGTGCAGGTGTCTGGCTCAGGGGAGTATGTCATTGCTTATGCTTCTCAGGCATTAACTAGGCAAGAGCAGAAATGGAGCACTACACATCGGTAATGTTTGGCTATTGTTTGGGCGGTTAAAAGTTTTTCAAATATTTGGATGGTTGTCATTTTACGGTGTTAACGGATCACCACTCCTTGTGTCATCTGTTCTCGCTTCGTGACCCGCATGGAAAGTTGGCTCGATGGGCGGTGACATTTCAGGAATTCGACTTTAAAATTACGTATAGAGAAGGGAAGTGTCAAGCAGATGTCGACTGCTTAACCAGGCTTCCATCTGTAAAGTCGGAGATGACGGTTTTGTTTGTGGACATGGATGATTTAAAGATGAGCCAAACTAAAGCGATAACTAATAAAGAAGTTATACTGTCGGAAGATCTTAAGTGGGATGACCAGAAAAACTTATTGAAATTTCCTAACATTTATGGTCAACCATTGTATGTTCTGAATGTATACAGGCGGAAGGTTATGGCAATTGCACACAGTGATCCACTTTGTGGCCATGTTGGTACAGAGAAGACATATCAGAAGTTGAGACTTTTATTTTTGCCAAAAAATGACATCAGAGATTACTATGTTTGTGAAAGAATGTTCCATTTGTCAATTTTATGACAAACCAAATAAGAAGCCTGCTGGCTTACTACAGTTCTTACCTATTTGCTATTTATTCCATACTGTGGCACTCGATTTTGTGGGAGGTTTTCCGACAACAGATAATGGCAACAAATACATCTTAGTGGATATTGACCATTTCTCTAAATATGTCGTGGCAAGACCAACTCGAGATATGACGGCTAGAACGGTTGCACAGCTCTTATTGGAACAGATTAAATTAATTTTTGGGTTCCCATGCCGATTATTATCCGATTGTGGTCAATCTTTCTTATCTGAAGCCGTTACATCGTTCCTGGAACTGGTTGACACAAAAAAGGCCAACACTTCTGCGTATCACCCACAATGTGATGGGCAGGCGGAAGCCGCTGTGAAAATTGTTACTCGGTTGTTGCAAAAATGTGCTACCACATTTGTTGGGAATTGGGATAGTTTGCTTCTATTTGTCATCTTTCAATATAATACTGCCTGGCAGGAGTCCATTCAGATGTCACCTTATACAGTTGTATATGGCTTGAAACCACGAATTGTGACTTACTCCTCCATCTACTAATAGTGGAATAAGTCTTGTGCCCAATGTGGAGTTTTGCATTCCGGGGTTTACGGAAGTGCGCTCTTTGGTTACGGAGTTTCTAACAAAGGCTCAAGCGAGGCAAGCTTTGTATTATGATCGAAAGCACATAGATGCACATTACAAGGTTGGCGATCGAGTCCTCTATCGGAAGGATTCCATTCCTAGTGCTGGGTCAAAGCTTCAGGCAGCTTACAGTGGTCCATTTACAGTTGTTCAAATAGTGAATCCTGTATGTGTCATGTTGTGTGCTAAAGATTCTTATTGCACTTTTGCGGCACACATTAGCAAATTGAAATTGTTTCATGACTCAGATACTTTAGTAAGACCTATAGGGAAAGAACCACGGACTGTCGAAAACGTTACTCAAGGATCGCAACAACCAACAGTGGAACTACTTCTTCTGCGTCGACGGACGGAGCATACACCTATGCGTTGGGAGGTTGTCTTTCCGATGCCGCGGGAAACTGCAGAGAATGGGAGCGCAGTGGAGGTCCCGGAGGAAGAGATTTTGGAGCCTTCGATGATGGAAAGAAGATCTTTGTCTTTTTCTGATTCGAACCATCAGTGGTCGGGCGAATCGTCCTGAAATCTCGAACCTTTAGTGTCCGATCCTTCGGAATCTTTGGATGCAAGTGAATTGGCTGTGCCTGAGAATATTTCGCCAATTTCTCCTGTCACACCTCCTAACATCCCCAGTATAACACGTTCTTCCTTGCGACCACGCCCTCCACGTTGACTTGTCCGATGCTGTTGTATTGTCGGGGTCGCCAATGTCATTGGGACGGGGGCCATGTGACGTTTTTGTCCTTGGCGATGGTCCAAGTCAGGGTTGTGAGCAGGAATGATGGAATGCAATGAAATTTGTTAATACCTGTTGGAATGTGGTTTTTTCCCGATTGTAGGATTGTTTTGTAATCTGTAATTTAGTACTTGCATTGTTGTAAGGGGGAGCAAGGGTCGTTATTAGGTGGATTTAAGCTGGTGTTGTGGATGTTTTTGGGAGAGAGGTTTCAGACTAGGCCAAGTGCTGTCTCTCTCGCCGGATACCATTGATATTATGATTGTTGGGTTACCTGATTGTAAGTTGACTTTTTTTTGTACATTGTAATGTTCTTATGGGAGTTCTAATTGCCTCTTATTGAGGATATTTGTGGATCCTTTGCCTTTGAAGTAACAGTTGGGTTGCTTGTGCTTGATTTGACATTGTTGTAACCAGATTATCTATTTACACTTTTTAACCTATGATTTATGTTATTCATGTTATTTAATACCCAAGTGGTTTTCATGGGTCATGCTATTAATGAAGATACTGATGAAATTTAACTCAGTGAGCTGAATTATTGAGATCTTGTAACGCTATATTCTGTATAGTGAATTATGGAAGATTTCCTACAAGTTATGCCGGTGCGAGTTTAGCGAGGTCTATTATTGGCTACATAACTAGCTAATGATAGAGGCTGCTTAACATAAGCATTTGTCACAATTATAATAAGTACTTGAAGCAGAAAATGGGCCTGTAATGTTCTTGCATTAAGAGCATGCTTTTGGCGTATCCTTAAAATATACATGTATTAATTAAAGAACGACGTGAAAGGTGATACTAAATTATTAATTATACACAAAACGTAACTGTCTTTGCCATACCTTGGAATAAGCTTACCATTTGGTTGAGTTCCTAACCGACATATACACTATAATTCCTTTGTACTTTATCCACGAATAGTTTTAGTTTTTGCCATGTTTTCTGTGTGATTTTCTTTTAAGCACTTTCTTAGATAGTAATACAGTGCATTATTAAGTTATAAGTGTATTATAAATCAAGGTAGTTTAAAACTTGTATGGACTTATAGATTGATTATTGATGTGGGGTATTGTTGTTTGATATATTGATAATTTTATTTAGTTATACGAAACAGACTTCCTTGAAGCCATGGTTTGTCATTCTTACAATACTTAAACTGCTAGTTAATTCGTTTAAAAACGTTGTGTTCATGCTAAACTTGTCAAACTTACTCATACATTACTTTGTAATTGAAGGGTTCAGCTTAGTTATGGCAATTTAAACCTATAAAAGATTTTTTACATTGAAGCTACGGTTAATTTCTAATAGGTTAGTAATACTGTCAATAAGTGGATGTAAATTTAGTTTTTATTGAGTAATCGATCAGTTCAATGTTAATTGAATATAGATTCGGTTGCTAACTGATTAATGGTAATTATAATGTTATTCTTAATAATTTAGCATACATAAAATTGTGGAAATTTTTGCTTTCTTTGTTAAATCATTTAATTCAATTAATTTAGAGCACTTTTATGCCTATTAAAAATCTTTCTTTGATAAATCATTAATAACTCTCTTTTTCAAGCAAAGCAGCGTTTAAAATCATTAAGTGTTTGAACATTTATTAAATGTCTTTAACTTCAACAGGAATTGGCCGATTTTCTGTAGTACGTACATGTACTTGTAAAGCATTTTCGACTTACTCTAAAAAACTTAATTTACATTATTCAGTACCTCTTCAGTTTTAAATTCTTTAAGTTTATTTTCGACCTTCTTTAAAGCCTCTTTCAATTGCTACATTTCCGTTTTAACTCTGATTTCACCATGAAAAAGCTGCAAGACATTTCATTCAACTCAAGTTTTTAGCATGTCATATTTTAAGCTGTTATTAAACATACAGTTAGATTTCACAGTGCATAATTTATTTTAGCAAAATGTTTGGTTTCCAATACTTTGGTTGCATTTTCACACTTTCTTTGTGCCTCTTTCAATTAAACCATTTCCGCTTTTGTTTCGGTTTCACCTTCAGACAGCTAAAACATATTCCATCAAATTAAAATTGCCAGCATTTTGTATTGTTGTTTACTGTTGAGAATAATGCACGCTTTTAGAGCGTTAAGGGTGAAAACTAAAGTTGATTATTTTAATTAACAGATTGTTAATTCCATTGAACCAAACTTAACTTGAATGTGATCAGCATAAAATGACTAAGGGCTGATTGCCCATAGCATGAGCAGATGTGCAAGTGCCTTACGTCCGACCTGGACAAAAGCAAAATGGCGTATGCCCAGGGAGGGGAACAAATGAGGCCAGGGGCGTGGCCTGCGACGCGGTGCACCGAGCGCCGCCTTGCGCTCAAAAGGGGCGTGGCAAACATGCATGCATTCCGAAGACAAAAATGCGCGGTACAAAGGTAACTCGGTTTGGCTCAAATTAATAAACACATTCCCCCATTGGGGCAAACCGCGATACATGCCAGAAAAAAATACGCGGTAACATAAACGATCAATACTAACATGTTCCCACTGATTGGGTTTACCCGTGTTGAACATACTTCCAAAAACAAAAAACAAGAGTGAGGGAAAAGCAGGATAAATCAAGCACACTTGAACAGATATGGAATAAGTTCTTTAAGCTTCTCCTTCGATACCCTCTTGGTGTA
>JAQIXS010005864.1:0-11746 GCA_034700785.1 Rossiulus vilnensis
AACCTCCCCCCCCCCAAAAAAAAACACACGTATTTTTAGCTTCATTTCCAACCCTTTCCTATGTATGGAGCCTACGTGCCACACCAACAATCTTTGAAAGGTGCCAGGCCATAGCGTCGTAGGTGCCCAACCCCCAAAACACGTTTCATTAGCATCATTTCCAACACATTCCTATGCATGGAGCCTATGTACCACACCCACAATCTTTGAAAGGTGCCAAACCATAACGTCGTAAGTGCCAACCCCAAAAAATGCATATCCCACCACGCTCTAATTTACTCAAATCTCTGAAATTTCACTCTCCTCCCCAGATTCGTGTACACGAGCGGCCTGAAGCTGACGTCCATCGAGCTGGCGCTGGACACGCTCTACGCGGCCGAGAAGTACATGCTCTCGGAGCTGGTGACGCTGTGCGTGCAGCACCTGGACGTGAACCTGAGCACGGGAAACGTGCTGCTCGTCTACCCGGAAGTGCGCAGCTACGCGGGGGTGCGGGCAGAGGGAGCTCCGGACGCCAACCCGTACATTCCGCTGCTCAACCGGTGCCTGGAGCGCATGGACAACTACGCGGAGCAGGTGCTGGCCTCGGAGGCCTTCGAGGCCCTGCCCGACATAGACCTCATCTCAGAGCTCGTCTTCAGGGACTCCCTGCAGGTCAACTCCGAGCTCACCGTGTTCGCGGCGCTCCAGCGCTGGGCCACGCGGCAGTGCAAGTGCCGCCAGGCGGCGATGACGGCGCCCAACAAACGGCGCTTCCTGGGCAGCGCCCTCTACGCCGTACGGTACTTGCTCATGAGCCCGGACGACTTCCTGGCAGGGCCTGCCACCAGCGACCTCTTGGCTGCCGAAGAGAAGACCTGGCTCCTGGCCCGGCTGCGGGGCCAGCCACTTCCGGTGGAGCCCCCGGCCGCGCTGGCCGACCGGGTGCGGTACCTGGAGCGGAGGCGGGGAGGGGCCCAGCTCATGGCGGCCAAGCTGGGGCCGCATCCGGCATCGCCAGCGCCCCCCTGTGACAACCGCAAGAAGCGGAAGTGCTGCCGCGTGTCCAAGGTGTTCACCGAGTGCTTCCTCTGCTTCTCGCTCTTCTTCGACTGACCGATCGGCGGTGTCGGAGGACCACCCGAGGCCCAACTCCTGGTGGGAGATTGGGTCATCCGGCGTCTCTGCTCTCTCCAGCCACGTGGAATCACGCAGAATCCACCCTGCAGAGGAAGGATATACCGTTTCCGGGATGTTGTTCTGGTCTGACGGTACCCTACCAAAGTGCCGGGATCCACTAGGGTCGGCGTGTTGGGAACCTCAACCTCAATCCCAGCAGGATAGAGGAGCGTTCAACCAAGCCAGACCCAGCCAGTGGCCCTTGGCGTCTTCTGATCATAGAGGACAACGTTTTCAGAGGAAAAGGACATGGGGAAGGAAGGCAGGAATGGAACGTACGTTACCAAAGTGCGAAGTACTCTACAGGATCTACTACGGTCTACATGCAAGGCGTGTTGGGAACTTCAACATCACAATTCCAACAGGTTAGATGGCGGGGGTTGAACCCAGACTGTGGCGGCCCTGGGCACTTGCCTCCTTGCTATTTCTCAAAGAAGACACCAGATTCAAATAAAAGGACATGGGGGATGGAAGCAGGGTACTGTTCCATTCTGAGTGTATGTTAGCAAAGTGTCAACTACTTTACATGTACGTGGTCCACTACCAAATGCGCTTTATTGGAAACCTCTGTATTTTTGTCCATGAATCAAGATAATCAATGTGATTTTTGGTTGGCAAAACCATACATAAAATGGTAATATTAAACGAGTTAAAAGATGGAAGCTATAGAACGTTTCAGAAATGATGGAATTTGGTTATAAAAGTGATGTGTCCTGAAGGATGTCGAAGAATTCCGGATTTATAGAAGGTATTGTTTAGAAAACTTCTAAAATTGTTTTCTTTAAGAAACACTTGCCATGTAAGTGATTTGTACTGATAAATTCATTGACCTTATACAGTTTGTAATGCATGATGTCTTTAACACCTTGGACACCTTTACCAAAGATGTTTCGCCAGGGGTGCACTCCAGACCACCAAATAGTTATTTTGGAAGCATACAATCTTCTAAAACTGTTTAAATGGTGGATAGACCTTTGGTGAAAACCGATGATGGCACCTTCTACAATACAGTGTAAGCAATGAGGAGAAATAGTAGGGAACCCAGCACTTCCTGTTTTTAGTTTTGAAGTGTATGTCCTGTTTCTTCAACAAGAGGGCGCTGTAACAAAATGGCGCCGGAATGACTCATTTCCAAATGTCAGTCTGCACTTACCAAAACATTTGTGGCAAACCTGGGATTATTTGAATGCATTTCAAGCAAACCCCAAGACAGTCACATTTTCGATCGTGATGTTGATTGTGAATAATTTAGTATTCTATAATTGAACACACCGTGAAGGCCCCATCATCATATCAAACAAAATGCATTTCAGGCCAATTTTTTAAGTTTATTCAATTCAGCAGACTTTTACTGAAATGTCAGGATGTTAATATTTAAACGGGCCATTATTTGGGAGTCAAAATAGAACATGTCATTATCCCAGTGACGTCTATATTACAGTAATTAACGTCATCAATATAGTTAAATCAATTTCGAAAAAACCAATTATCTAAAAACTAATTGATTTGCATTGATTTAAATTCAAAACATTTTAAGTGACCATTAATCTGATTTCTTGAGTGAAATCAGATTCTT
Organism: Rossiulus vilnensis; assembly: GCA_034700785.1. Taxonomy (NCBI): domain Eukaryota; kingdom Metazoa; phylum Arthropoda; class Diplopoda; order Julida; family Julidae; genus Rossiulus; species Rossiulus vilnensis. Next base: position 2,735 of record JAQIXS010005864.1, read on the forward strand.
TAGTCAATAGGCTACCAGACATTTAAGATCCAAAATGAATGGCTTTAAAATGAAACCAAGTTTACATTTAAAGCATTTCGAACAAACAGACAAATTACATGAAATTGGTTCTCAGCAGTTGTTGGCAAAGTAAGACAAATTCAGCTTCGAACACTGCACATTTTTTTCGCAAAATTGTCGTTGGTATTTTTCTGATCACAGTTTCAAGGCATGGTCATATGTTTACGAAAACACCTTTAACTTCACATTCGTATCGGGAATATGTAAACCATTTACTAACCATTCCACAATTCTGGGATGCCTTTTAATAACACGTACTTGAAAGTCAATTTGTCCGATTCTAAGCGACATCAATATGACGTCATTTCACGGTTTTGAGCGCCACGCAGGCGTGCAATTCCACGTGAAAATATTCGAGCTTGTTTGTGTCGTGCTAGTCATACCTATAAGTTATTATGTACGCTTAATATCGCATATGTTCCATAGTCTATAGATGTTTACCCATGTGACGTTACGTGCAGTGGTTTTGTTTGCTCTGAGCGGCTGAATGTTAATTTTATCACATTTTTATACGCCCTGACTGGCGGAGCAATTTGCCAGTCGTCCTGAATGTAGCTCTGAAACATTTCTATATAAGTTACGAGCTGTTGGATATTATAATGCCACTTTTTATATGATTGGAGCAACATTTGTTACCTAACATGTTAAATAAAATATTCAATACAAAAGAGCGTCCAGCTGTCAGATTTGTTGGGGAGGAGACGGTGAGAAAAAGCACAGGTTGAGTATAATTTGTTTCTAACCAAAACTTATTATTTACGGATGACAATTTTCGTTAAATTTCATCTTTGCGTAATTTGATGCATAATTTCGCATCAATAAAAACTTAAAATGTGTGCAGACATTACGAAGGAAGACCAAATTGAGTGTCAGATAAATTGTGTTATTTTGTTTATTTTCGAGATATTTTTCTAGCTAGGAAAAACTTCGGTAAAATCCATACATTAACGTAGTTTGTACAGGTCATCTTAACAGTGTTGCGTTAAAAACCTATCTGGGTAAGTAAATGATAAATGAAAATGTGAAATACATAAAATTGTGTTTTCAATGTTATTTTCTTGTAAACACTGAAAATATATTGATTGACTAATACTGGAATAACTTTAATAAATTACATCTTTAAGATGGTGACGGTGAGTATCATTTTAATCGGACTACAGAGATAGGTTGATATTCCCTTTAAATGTTGCAAGGAAACAAGTCGCACACTAAATTATTTTTTTTATTAAATTCTATTTTCATAATTTAAGAAAAAAATGATTTCAAAACTCATTAAAGTTGGTCAGACGTAATAAATGAAAATTTTATAAATACGTACATTGCATTTTTGATGACACTGATTTCACATTTATATTCTCGTTAACTGAGTATTAATTAACTGAATAATGCAAAATAGTTGTACCCGACAAATATTACTGTTGAAAAAAAATGTATCTCAGCGGATTATAAAATTTTCACAATTGTCCATTTTGTTGAAAAATTACTTTCTCAATGTTATCAGTCCTTTTATCACGAAATGCCAACCTTTATTTCTTTATTTTAATAATAAAAGGCGATTTTCCTGGCATAATTTTTTTAGTACTTCGTGTATTTGTGGAGATAAACCCTTTTGCGATAGTACCAGCACTCCCCGCCTTCAATTTGAATTTGTTTCTCAATTAAGTCGACAGATGGCGCCTCTAGTACCAAACGCATTAAGCACGTGCTGCCCCTGGTGTTCGGTTTAGCGAATTACCAGAACGCTTTAAGTGTTGACCGCAATGCAGGATCTCAGATTTCTGGCAGCAGTTACGGCGCTTTCATAAACAGATTTTCTTATGGCAGCAGTGCGAATTATCGAGCTCCAAAATATTCAAAACCCAAGTTTCAAATCCCAGAAATTGGTCTTTCAACACCGGTAGTTGATTTGATATCATAAACCTTATAACGTTTAATAACTTAAGAAATCAATCCCTCTGCTAAACCTTTTTCAGCTTCTAGTCCCAAACCGCGAAATTTGAACCTAAACGCGTTCAGCAACACGTGTACAAATCTGGATGTGTTTCCAACTAGAGCAACACAAGAACACGTTCTGGCTTAGTTTTTTTTTAAAATTAAATTTAGATTGGTCGCCTTCAGAACGTTCGCTTACGTGCTCCGTTCCCTAGCTAAACACGTACAACAGCCCAATTTGGCCTTCACCTTGTCTAATTGCTCATTTCTGAGAACAGATTTAACAGATTTTTCGAGAAAAAAAACCTTTTCGACAATCCTAATCACAATGTGTCATTTCAACACCTTAAGAACATATTGCAACATTCCACGCCCAAGACACAGAAGCCAATGAAGTATGGCCGTTGAAATTTGGAATAAACCTACCCAGAACATGTCTAGTAAGTGTCTTCCAACGACCTGAGAACTGTCCTTACGTAAATTATCAAATCTGCACCTAACAAGCACACAAAACACCTTTATGACACAATCCCACTCACGATGTGTCAGCTCAACACCTGAAGAACATGTGGCAACATTCGACGCCCGTGTAACACACGAAAGACACACGGCATGTCAAGCAAATTCCATCGAAAAGTGGAATTAGCCTAGCCAGAACACGTCATGCAGGTGTTCAAAATCAATCCAATCACAACATTTTAAAACCAACTTTACCCAACCTCCAGACCCATGGCGTGACAAGTATCAGGATGAGCAGACATGTGTAGGACACGAACACGACGTGTTAATCCCCACAAAACGTCAACGAGTCTCGGATTAGCTTATCAGGCCACTAATCTGACTAAAACCAAACCTATGTTCAGAAATAAACAATCAAGAAGAAATCAATCAAAACAAAGTTAATTAAAAGCGCAACGCCAGCTGGTGTGGTTGCAATTAATCTCTTGAAACGTGTTTGACAAAACGCTTCTTGAGACGGCATTCTGAAAAAAAAACTTAAATTTGCAAAATTGCAAAATTATTGGCGAACAATTAGCCCCAATTTTCTCCTCCTGCTTCCGTTCAAATAGCGAACACATTCATTTACAAATTGGCCTTACCACACAGGCACGTGTGCAGCTCTGAAAACTACTTTGTTTTGGCGAATTGCAGGCCCCACTCTGTTATTAGGACAGAAATTGGTCTCATTCCTGCGATTCCAGCCCCTCTGAAGAGTCACCTGGTGGCCCCAGGGCTCGTGCGACCGAAAATCAAACTAGGTTAGATTTTGGCAATGCTAATAACAGCTATTTGAGACACTAAACAGCAGTTAATAAGACCTAGTGAGCTGTGATGGGCTCCTCTACTTTGATTCTGAAAATATCTTGGAAACTGCTTGGGATGGGACCGTGGAACAAAAGAGTTTCGGCACCTGCACGCAGTTTCACAGCAATCAGAAATCAATTATTTTGGGTGAAAATAATTTGGGCTGTAAATCTACAACTAATGGGAATGAACCCAGGGTTCCCTCAGGAATAAAATTAACCTTCCCTGACCTTCGAGGTTTGTTTTTTGTGTTTTTTTTAATCAAATTTTTCTAACTCTTGAAAATGTAAAATAAGACAACTTGATAAAAAAAATCATGACTGATAACTAATTGCTTGATAACCCTCGTGTAAAGATCAGTATAATCAGTACAAATATACTGACTGATCATATACTGATATTAGTAGTCCCAAAAACCACTATAATACTGATTTCACTGGGTCTGTACCAGCCAAAAACCAGTATATCATACTGATGTCACTAAGGTTATTCTGATATCAGTATAGGATCATACTGGAATCAGTATAAAATCATACTGATCTTTTCTCCAGGTTTAGATACCGTAAATTCAATAATTTTCCTAACGCTTCTACACCATTAAGTTTTTTAAACCATTACAAGTACGTCATTTGGTGATGTTTTAGGTACAGGGCATTAATTATGAACAAATCAACAACATTACGCAACATTTGTGCATAAAATGACGTCAGTATTTTAAGCAAAATTCTCACTTTTATTAACAATTATCTACTCAGCATCAAACAAAAATAAAAAATAAAAATGACATCATTTTGTGTTCTTTTGTAGCATGTAACATTTACCCTGTACGCATAAAGTGACGTCAGCATGTAATGCAAATGCAACAGGGCATTAAATTACGAACAAGTAAACAATGAACTACGTGCAAATGATGTGGAAAGTAATTTATTTAGAATCAAACAAAATTCAAAATAAAATCGGGGGCGTCTTCAATGAACAACTAATTACATTTCCACATAACATGACGTCACAATTTTATGCTAATTATTTTTGCATAAATTTGCAAAATAGCAGGCCTACACTAACAATAATGACGTCATTTGGGTAGGCAGCATTTGCAAAACATGACGTCATTTAGCAATGTTTTTGCAACAGGTCATTAACATATGTACAAATCAACAACGGCCTATATTACACAACCTTTATGCATAAAATGACGTCAGCATTCAACGCAAATGATGCCATAAAACCAAAATTTAAAAAAAAAAATGATTTCATCTGGTGACGCCTCCAAACAAGTCGTTAATCTAGGAACAAATGAATAACAAGTTACATTTCCGCATAACATGACGTCACAATTTTATGCGATTTATTAAAAATTAAACACTGCTACTACCGCTAGAAATAACAGGCCTACATCAACAATAATGACGTCATTGAGGTAGGCAGCATTAGCAAAACATGACGTCATTTAGCAATGTTTTTGTAACAGGTCATTGACATGTGCACAAATCAACAACAGCCTATATCACACAACCTTAATGCATAAAATGACGTCTGCATTCAATGCAAATGATGCCATACTACCAATCTGGTGTCATCTGGTGACGTCATTTGCAGAGACAACCTACTTATTCAAAGATCATTACCAAAGGGTAACAACAAATTGCGCATGACTCAAGAAACGATTTCCTTTGGTGTTTTTATGAAACCACTTTAGATGTAGCGATCTCGTTTTACGGCCACCAGAAAGAAAGTGGTCAAGCAACTGGCCTGCTCGCCCTGGAAATGCGAAACGTAACGGAACTGAGTGACCAGTGGGGGGCAGGTGCGTGGTCCACACGTCGGTATCGCAAAAAAGCATCGACTCCAGACGTTTGGGGCTGTTTTTTACGAGTCGAGCACGAGATAAAACCACCGAACGACCTGCAGATTATCAACCGGCCAACGGTAGTCCGTGAAACGGCAGCTGCCGGAGTCGTTGGCGGTCGTTTCCAGTCGTCAGCTGCTCGCCTCGGTCGGTCCCGACTGCGTTCCAGATGCCGGGCGCTTCCTACCCCGATGACGTCATTTTTTAGTAAACGCTAAGCGGTGGAAACGATTCGTCAAGCACAAGGACTAACGTGACAAACAAGTCAACAAGAAACAGAAGTCAAGTGCAATGCATTTGATTGGTAATGTGACGTCATTTAGTGCTAGCACAAGAGACACCTCAAGGCTGTCCAGAAATGAAATTCTCAACTTCCATTTTCTGACTTGTGCAGGTCTTCGGACAATTTTCGCAAATTTTCGTTCGCAGAAGGAAATGGAAGCAAGTAGGGAAATTTTCTATTATTGCGTATTATGAACATTTTTCCGGCATTTCCGTTTCAGATTATGGCAATTTATGGCTGGAATTTTAATTTAAGACTGATGAAAACCTTCATTGACTTCAGTAAAAAAAATTGTAAATTTCCCTGACTACAGCAAAACAGTTTGGAAATTTCCCTGACTTTAAAAAATTGGAAATTTCCCTGACTTTAACAAAAAATTGGAAATTTCCCTGTCTTCAGCAAAAGAATTGGAAATTTCCCTGACTTTTGCGTGAAACTTGGAAATTCCCCTGGCACTTCCAGGCTGTTCCTACTTCCCTGACAATTACACGTTTTCCAGGTCAGTGAGGACCCTGTACCTCTGATGACAGACTGTTGAAAACTTCCCTGACTTCAGCTTAAAAATTGGAAATTTCCCTGACTTTTGAGTGAAACTTGAAAATTTCACGGACTTTTGCGTGAAAACTGGACAATTGACAGTGAGGACCCTGTACCTGTTACTAGCCTATTTTATAAGTCCGTGATAGTTGCGTTTTATAAAGACGTCACTCATTGGTAGTTATTTACATGTATATTCCACGTGCCCAAATGACGTCATTTTTTAAAATAGTGTTTAACTTTTCTAAATCAATTATCAGAACTAATATGTAATATAAAGCCTAATGGCCTATAAACATAGTCAAATACACTCAATTTGACATAGTAGTTGTCACGATGTGGTCTCAATTAAAACGAGACGTCATTTAGCCTTGAAACAGGACTGCACATTTTAAGTCACTTATTGGTCCTTTTTTCTAAATTGAATGACTTATTTAAAAGAATAATTTTTCATTAAATATTACAGATTCATGTTTACATCAGTGTACCCAACTGACTTCATTGATAACAATTTTCAACCTGCATAAATGAGATAATAAGCTATGTCCTATAAATATACGTCATGCACAATCAATTTCACAGCATGGTTCGTGTGGAAATATGACGTCATTCTGACGATAATGGAATAAATGGGATCATGGGGTGAAAAAGTTCAACAAAAAGAGGACTTTTAATGTTTTTACCTTCAGCCCGACATCAGCGCCACCGCATTAGCATTCGCAACCTTTCAATGGCGGCCACTGCGAACGAAATTCCAAAACGTCATTTCATTTAATAAGGTTTAATGTTAGAGCGGGCATGGCAGCTCGAAATGCTTTTAACCTACTGAATCGATTAGAGGGCATGAGTTAAACATTTCGAGCCAAGAATGCCGTTTCGGAATTTCGGAAACCACACCTATGCATTAATGCATTTTAAAAACGAAAGAAACATTAGAAGACATGGAAAATAATGCAAAGAAACTCAAATCAATTGAAGTCATTGAAATGTTCTAAGATATTGACATTAGGCTTATTGACTGCCAACAAATTTGCGATTGTGATTCAATTTCCATGAGTCGAATTTTCCAAGCATTAAAACTCCCTGAAATTTAACGACCACGTTACTCATCCCTGACTTTCCAGGTCAGTGCAGTTTACACCTACTCTGTTGTGGGCAGTAACTGCAGTTTTCATTAATTTTACCAAACCATGTTAATCATCCCTGACATTCAAGATCAGAAAGAACCTTATCAGCAAAAAACGACATTCCCTTGAATTTCCATGACCATCTGACTTTCCAGTACAATTTAAATCCCAGTGAGAGCAAAAAAACCTAAGTTTGACCCTGACATTCCAGCTCAGGAACAACCTTGTTATCACCAAAAACAAATTCCTCAAGTTTCCATAACCATATTCTCGTCCTTCAGTTTCCCGGTCAGTAAGAACCATGTTATCAACAGTAAACAGAGATTCCCTCCTAGTTTCCCACAACATTACACGTATCCCTGACTTTCCCTGACATTTCAGATCAAAATTTCCAGACTTTCCAGGTCAGTGATAACCCTGTCCCAAGCAGCGAACTGAGTTTTTCTTAAGTTTCCCAAACCGCTCTATTCTTCCATGACACTCCCTGACATTCAAGGTCAGTACGAAAACCCATCAGCAAAAGAAAATTGCAACATTTACACAAGATTTTTAGAAACATTCTTTTAAGGAACTTCTCAACTGACTCCAGTTTGTTTCAAATTTTGAAATTCCCGCCATTTTGGCTATGAGTGCGAAAGCCTGCTGTAGTGTCGCTCTCCAAAGCAAGTAAACTCGCAGGGTAAACGACACTCTTTAATAATACATTATTTTAAAAAATCTTGATTTTTTTCCTATAGTGACCTAGTTCTAAAACTTGTTCCTGAACATTTCCAGGAAAGCACATTTCCTTGCCAATTCAATTATTCCACCATTTATTCAGAAGCCTTGACTTCCCCATCCGAAAGAAATTTCGGTAAAATTCCTTCATCAGAGCAGAAAAACGGCTTTCAAATAAAACGGAATGAATCCATAAAACAAAAATGTGCATTTGTGACGATACATCCCCGCACCCCACAGGGCAGCCTCACATTTGTTTTTCCTTCTCAAATTCCGACGATCCGCTTCCCATGCCAACATGTTTTTCTTTTGTTTCCCAAAATTCCACATTCATAATTTACCCAAATCACGCAGGGGGTTCCCTGTCACCAGCATGTAAACGTGCCTGATGCACACGAGCCCCTACAGGGGTGTGGGCCAGACACCTACCTGATGGGCAATCAATTTTTAAGAGGTGTAATTCCAATAGTAGGCTAATAGGCATTGAAAGGAATGCCTCCCTAAGCTATAATTTTAAAAAATAAATCCAGAAAAATCCTAATTTTGTACTAAATTAGAGGTTACGAAAGGGTTAGGAGGGAAAGAAATCAACCCAGGGCCCTAAAAATGTTAAATGTATACTTGCAATAAAGAAGAACTTGGTTTTGGGCCTCTGTGCCAGAATGCCTTGGCTTTTAAAGTTTTTTTAAACAAATTTGCATGACCACTTAAATTGAAAAAAAATGATGATTGATAAGAACGCTACCACAGACACCACAACCTATGCGAAAGCAAACCTACATATTGACGTGTTGAATTTCCCTGACTTTTTCAAATCAAGTCACTATTTTATTCATTTCCAATTGCTTGGACAATTCCAGCTTTTCCATGCCGTTTAAATTGAGTAGAGCAATTAAAAACACGAAGTCTTAACATTATTTAAAATCATTAACCCACTACCAATATGGCTTTTCCATGACCTCCATGACCCGAATGCCGTTTCATGACTACTTCTTATGCCAGCTAGTGCTGTGTATTTCGAATATTCGAACATTCGCTTATTCGAAACCCAAAATAAATTTTGAGTTCAAATATTCGAACATTCAATAATTTTGAAATTTTTATATTCGAATAGTATTCGAAAATTTTTGCTTGCTATTCGAATATTCGAACATTATTCGAAAATAATGTAAGCGATTTTTGAGATAGTGCGCATGCGCATT